>MEJB01000051.1:4298998-4316241 GCA_001752375.1 Rhazya stricta
ATTTAAAAAATAAATAAAATTCACGACAAATGGTGTTGTTTATTCAAAATATTTTAAACAAATATTTTTTTATTGATCTTTTATATTTTAAAAATAATATTATTAGTTTAGAATTTTTGAATAAGGTAAATAGATAAAGTTGTATAAAAATAATAATATTATTTTATGATATTTTAATATAGTATAGATTTAAAAAAAATAAATATACCATCATCCAATTTCTAATTACATTAACTTCAATCAAACTATTAATTACCATCAAAAGGTTATCTTTTAATTACTATGAAGGTCTGATTTTATTTATTTTTTATTTTTCCTTCGTTGAGATAAAAGTGCTGACGAATTGAACTGTATCGCCCAACATTGACAAGCCCATAAAGCTCTTCTCTGTACGTCAAGTAGAGGCCCAATGGAAGGGGAGTATTTTTCTTTCTTTTGGCCCAAGGTCATCTATTTCTTTTTTTTTTAATTACAAATTACATTATCAAATAAATTTTTCATTTTTCTCCTTTCAAAATACATTTTCCATTTTTCGAGCAATCAAAGGAGCCYATTTCTAATATTTTGATTTATCTACTGTTTTAATTACTTGAAGAAATTTTCTTACAAGGAAATATTTTTTTACTTAATTAAATCAAATCAAATCAAATTATTTTTTAAATTAATAATTTTAAGACGATTAATCGTTTAATAATTTCTATAAGCTCTATTATGTGTATAGAATATATTTATAAATATAATAATCAAAACATACTTCATCTCCAGCAATAAAGAGAGGATATATAAAAAAGATATTAATATTTTCTTTCAATAAACATATAATCATTAAATCAATCTCATTTAGTTTATAAGATATTAAACAAAATAAAATTTTGGAAATAATATGGGGAGAAGTATTTTAGTTCAAATTTATTATTTATTAATTTTACTTTCAAGGAAAGGGAGTAGAAGTGCCAAAATGGGGTCAATCCAACTCGCCATGTAAAATGAGTAGTTTGGATTAAAGGTTTCCTAATCAGTCCGTCCCACCTAGCCCATCTAAACCCGTTAATAGCATATAAGGAATATCAAATAAAAATTTAAAATATATATTTTGGTAATGCTTAAAGTTATATTCTTGGTAGACAATCAAATTACATATGATTTGTCTACATTTTATTAATAATATTAAAAAGTTCATTTGAGATTTGCATTTATGTTTTTAATTTCATTTTTTGTTGTTTAATTTTCATTTTCCTTTTTATTTTTTATTAGAAATAAGGATATATATTATTGAAATAGACCAATTTTTCAAGCAACAAGTTGTTCATTCATGTCTAAACTTTATCTATAAATAGAGCTTATAAAATTTGAATATACATCTAAGGTAAATCATATATATATAATATGTTATTTTTTTATTTGTTTAAGTTTAATATTAATGTGTATTAACTATGATATGGTAATATTATAAATACAGTTATTTAAATAAACTATGATATGATTGATTATGTTTATTATTTAAACGCAGCTTTAGAAACTTTAGAGATTTTTTAGAAATGTTTAGAGATTTTTTAATTTTTAAATATTTTTAAAAAATATTTGGTGGGTTGAAACGCCAATAATACACAATCCACCTTCAGTTGGGTTGGGTTGAGATTTCCTAGCCCGCCCCGTCTAGGCCCGTCAAATAACGACCTTTTGATGTATTGGCCCGTATGGGCCCGTTAGGCCCGTTTTGACAGAAGGGAGGGTGACGGAAATATCCAGCCCTAAGAAGAAGCGAGAGGGAGAGAGATAGAAAGAGAAGGAAAGAGGACAGGATAGCTGCCTACGAGTCAGACCTCGGCAGCTCAGACAAAAGCCAAGAAAGAAATAGTGAGAAAACGCATTTACCCGATATTTAATCTGTCTGGAACAAAGAATCCTTACTGTAACTGCTTCCAAATTTTGCTTTTTTAATCTTTTCTTTACTTGATTTTGCTTCTTCTATGGTCTTCAGTACATGGGTAACCATAATTTTTCTAATCCATCAGGCTCTTGCATATTGTGATTGTGATTAGGGTATCTGTTAACATTCTTTGACTTTATGTATGTTTGTTTTATCTCGATTTGTGAGGATATTTCGTGGGTTCTTAACGATGGATGCTTTTTTTTTTTTTTTTTTTTTTTTTTTTTTTTTTATCTCGATTTGTGAGGATATTTCGTGGGTTCTTAACGATGGATGCTTTTTTTTTTTTTTTTTTTTTTTTTTTTTTTTTTTTTGTGGATACAAATATAAGTGAACTGAGGATTGAGTTTTTGGATCCTTATTTGCTGATTCCGTGAAGCGGTTCTCTTTCTATATTCTTTTATGTCCGATTATTTCATTTGGGCATTGGAGATTCTATTGCAGTTATTAATACCGACGGTAAAGTCAAAAGCTTTATTTTAGTTCCTTATGCAGAGATCTACGATTTTTTGTTATTTTTTCATGCTATTTTTTGGTTTCTTTAAACTGGAGAAACATGTCTTTGTTTTACTGCTGCTAGATCCTTCCTAGTTGCGTAATTTTTTTTTTCTCTCTTTTAATGGTTGATATTTCTTACTTTGCTAGAGTTGAAATTAAGTGTACAAATATATCCTCAAGCTTGATGGTCTAGTCATTAATATTAAGTGCGAAGTCTAACTCTACGCCTAAGCATTTCCAGAAAATCTGTGCTGGTTCGAGTATTATGAGTGTTGAGCTTTGGATATTTCTTTCTTTGATGTGACTGCCTCTCATGCTCTATTAATCTAGGGAAATAAAAAGTTTGTAATTATTGTCTTTCTGATTTGATTAGGAGGAGAAGGGTGTGATATTTCTTCTTATGTCTGATGGACCCAATGGCTGATGAACAAATCGATTATGGAGAGGAAGAATATGGAGGAAGTCAAAAGATGCAGTATCATGGAGGTGGGGCAATTTCTGCACTCGCAGAGGATGAGATGATTAATGAGGATGATGAATATGATGATCTCTACAATGATGTTAATGTTGGGGACGGATTCCTACAGATGCAGCGGACTGAGGCATCAGTGCC
This sequence comes from Rhazya stricta, assembly GCA_001752375.1. Taxonomy (NCBI): domain Eukaryota; kingdom Viridiplantae; phylum Streptophyta; class Magnoliopsida; order Gentianales; family Apocynaceae; genus Rhazya; species Rhazya stricta. The sequence goes on from MEJB01000051.1 coordinate 4,302,040, forward strand.
TCCTATTGGTGCAAGCAATATGGGGTTCCAGCCTCCAAAAACTAATTTTCAGGAGTCTAGAGCAGAAGCAACAATGTTGCAAGAGGCAAATATCTCTGGAGGTGCAACTGAACCCAAGTATGTCAGCTCTGGCCTTAGATTTCCTGAGCAGAAGAGTGGACTGACAGCTAATATAGGACCTCCACCAACCACTGATGCTTCTCAGAAAGCACGTGCTGCAGAGATGACTCATAGTTCCCAAGCAGGAAATATGGGATATCAAACATCACATGCCATGCCTCAAAAAGTTGGTCTAGATTCACTTGATATGTCAGGGAAGGTTCCTGTTCCAGCTGAGCCTGTGCCATTGCCTTCGCTTAATCCTGGTGCAGGTAGCTCAAGAGGTGTTCCGCAGATGCCAGCTAATCAAATGACTACAAATGCAAATATTAATGTTATTCGTCCCATCATTAATGAAAACCAGATGAGGCCAGCAGTAGAGAATGGAAATACTATGCTCTTTGTTGGGGAGTTGCATTGGTGGACTACTGATGCTGAGCTTGAGAGTGTGTTGACACAGTATGGAAAGGTAAAGGAGATTAAATTCTTTGATGAGAGAGCTAGTGGCAAATCCAAAGGTTATTGCCAAGTTGAATTTTATGAGCCTACTGCAGCAGCTGCTTGTAAAGAAGGAATGAATGGTCATGTTTTTAATGGGAGAGCTTGTGTGGTGGCTCTTGCCACTCCACAGACTATTAAACAGATGGCAGCTAACTATATGAACAAAACCCAGGTTCAGGCTCAGTCACAGCCACAGGGTAGGAGACCTATGAATGATGGTGCAGGCAGAGGTAATGGAACAAATTATCCTGGTGGGGATGTAGGGAGGAATTATGGTCGTGGTGGATGGGGGGGGAGGGGAGGCCAGGGGATGCCTAATAAGGGTCCTGGTGGTGGACCTGGAAGAGGAAGAGGAGGCCCTATGGGAGCCAAGAATATGATTGGTAATGCACCAGGAGGAGGCAATGGTGCCGGGGGAGGAAATTACGGTCAGGGCCTTACGGGTCCTGCCTTTGGTGGCCCTCCTGCTGGTATGATGCATCCACAAGCAATGATGGGTCCTGGTTTTGATCCAACATATATGGGTCGTGGAGCTGGATATGGAGGCTTTTCTGGTCCTGCATTCCCAGGGATGATGCCTCCTTTTCCTGCTGTCAATCCAATGGGCCTTGCTGGGGTGGCTCCTCATGTTAACCCTGCTTTCTTTGGGCGAGGAATGTCTGCTAATGGAATGGGGATGATGGGAACTGCAGGAATGGATGGACCTCATGCAGGAATGTGGGCTGACACTAGCATGGGTGGTTGGGGAGGAGAAGAGCATGGTCGAAGAACAAGAGAGTCGAGTTATGGTGGTGAAGACAATGCATCAGAGTATGGGTATGGAGAGGCAAGCCATGATAAAGGAGTACGGTCAAGTGCAGCTTCCCGGGAGAAGGAAAGAGGTTCTGACCGGGATTGGTCTGGAAGTTCTGAGAGGAGGCATCGTGATGAGAGAGAGCATGATAGAGACAGGTATGATAGAGATCACAGGCACAGGGAAGAAAAGGATAGTTACCGAGAATACCGTCATAAAGAGCGCGACCCAGGTTATGAGGATGACTGGGATAGGGGACAGCCTTCAAGATCCAGAAGCAGATCACGTGCAATGCCAGAAGAGGATCATAGATCTCGATCAAGGGATGCTGACTATGGAAAGCGGAGACGCCTGCCATCTGAGTAACTTGACTTAGCATTTCATCCTTCAATTGGCCTTTGAAGACAATGCCCTCCACATGTTCAGTTCTCAGCATGTTCACTGGAGTGCGGCTGCATTGCCATCTTTCTGTTTTCTTGGCGCCATTCAAAAAATGGTCCTATATCTAAAGAAGTAAGTTACATTTATGTGAGGACACAGGAAGGGCTTCCGTTTGCTTTTATTCCGCATTGCAGAAGTTAATCTGATGCAACACTTAATATTTCTGTTCCCGACTTTAATTATCTTTAGTAGCATACTCTTATGGATTGCTTGCACTTGTGAGAACTGCTTTAACCATGGTGTCAACCATATATATTACCTTCTCATTTTACTTTTTGGAGAGAGTTGACGTCTTAGGCATGGGAACTTTAGGTACTTCAATCTTTGCTGAAAGTAAATTTGTACTACCACTGTCTTATTTTTCTGCACAAGTTCTATGTCCTATATCTCCGTGTTCTGCAATTGTGAGTTTTGTGATGGTTGCACATAAGGCTATATTCTAGCTTGTATAGCTACTAATTCATTAATTTTTCAAGTAGGGCAAATGCTTTAGTGAAGGGCTTGATCTCTGATTTTTGTTTCACATGCCTGGTTTTCTGTTATATTGTTGTATGTTAAGATATGTTGTCCCGGATGTGAATGTGCATGTATACCCGTAATCTGAATTAGAGTGCATTACCAAACATTTGTAGAAAGTAAAGCCTAGAGTAACATCGCAACTTTCTGTTTCTATAGTTGGAAGCCTTCATACTCTTCAGTTATGCAGATCTGAAGGTGCATAAGTCACTTACATAGAGAGTATGACCCGTTATTAACCACTGAAGCACTAGAAATAGGAAATTGTCTGTCTTTTGATGTCACAATCTATGAATTTTGCTTGCCCTTACTTTGTACTTTGTGGAATAGGTAACATTTTTTAAAACTTTCTTGGCTGCTGGGTTGCTCTTGTCTAAATGAGTATAATGATGTTATTGCCGTTTATTATAGATTTGGCTTATATGTTTTCTCGGTCTATTTGCTGGTCAATAAAAATGCCCGAGTTTTCTGTTTCTATGGGCAAATATTTGTACATTTCCAAAGTGATTCTGCTTATAAATAGGATACAGAAATGTGGGGCATTTAGAATAGTATAACAAAACTAATTCTTTTTTTGGGGAAAGAGAAAGTGAGGTTTTCTAATTTCAAATTTGAAAAGAAAGGAGAGAAAATGTGTGGGAGGGGAAAGGGGGCCATTCTAATGGTAGTCGGCACTGGTAGGCTGTCACTTACATAGAGAGTATAACCCGTCATTAACCACTGAAGCACKAGAAATAGGAAATTATCTGTCTTTTGATGTCACAATATATGAATTTTGCTTGCACTTACTTTGTACTTTAACGGGGAATAGGTTACATTTTTTAAAACTTTCTTGGCTGCTGGGTTGCTTTTGTCTAAATGAGCATAATGATGTTATTGCCGTTTATTATAGTTTTGGCTTATATGTTTTCTCGGTCTACATGCTGGTCAATAAAAATGCTCAAGTTTTCTGTTTCTGTGGGCAAATATTTGTACATTTCCAAAGCAATTCTGCTTATAAATAGGATACAAAAATGTGGGTTATTTAGAATGGTATAACAAAACTAGTTCTTTTTTTTTGGGGAAAGAGAAAGTGAGATTTTCTAATTTCAAATTTGAAAAGAAAGGAGAGAAAAGGTGTGGGAGGGGAAAGGGGGCCTTTCTAATGGTATTTGGCTCTGGTAGGCTATTTTGGTTTTTATTCTGTCAATGCTACGTGTAAATTACTATAAATTATGACATGGCTTTGGAGATAGTATCTCTGAATAAGTATTGACTTGGGCTTTAACAATTACATTCAGGGAGCAGAGTTGCAAATCTTTGTTTTTGTGACTAGATCAGCTGATTTGGTTACTTGGAGGAAGATAAGTTAGATTTGCTGTCCTTGGATTTCTCTGAAAATGCTAGTTTCTACCTAATGTGCCAAAGAAGCCTTAATCATTCTGGCCACTATAATGTTCCTTCAAGTACTTAACGAAATCTTCATAAGTGATGCTCGTGCAAGGAAATTTCTAGAGAGTTTTTATACAGGAAGTAGCTACGATATCCATGTATTGTTCTGTTGTTTTAATTGTGTAAAGTAGATCCAATGTTGTAGGTTTCAGATATGTAATGCTTAAATTTGATCTCTGTCTCATTTTCAATTGTAGATGTCTTGTAAAAATCACAAGGTCGAAATTGATTCATGTCTCATGTTGTACATGGTAGTAGAAACAATGTTTTTGTCTTGTTAAAGGGTGCACAGGATTTTGTACTTGAAAATTGTAATATCCAGTGTAATTGCAATAATATCTGAAAGAGTCAGATTTGGTTGAAGGTACTCACACCAATGTAAGCTTCATGAGATATATTCTCTCTGTACCATGTACTTGTACTAGTTAGGAGCTGATCAAATTGTAGATGTCATCTATGTTTTGTAGAATTTGCAGCAAAAAGTGTTTGGTTGCAATGTAATCTAACATAATTGAAGTGCCAATTTTAAGATGTCTTTGTAAAATCTGAAGTTGATTTTCATACATCTGCCGCTCGAAGGACCATGAGCTGTTCTCAAGGTATCCTGTAATTCTGAAGTTCTTGGACTTAGGGAGTTAACCAAATGTAAATTATTCTCTACATTATGTGGCTACGAAAGAAAGCTCCCTTGCTGCCTTCTCTCCATCTTCTTCTGTTCAATTTCACTTATTATTTTAAGAAGAGACCTTTTTTCGTTTTGGGTTGTAACTTAGAGCAGTGTATCCTTTCTTGGTAATGATTGCTTTTGATCTTTAGTAGAAGGTGAGATTTTGGAGGTACTAATTGTTTTTGTCCTCCCTTATGAAGAACCTGTTGTTCTTTGATTGGAGTAAACCTCCATATGAGATTTGATTTCTTTACCAAAATGGTGGAGCTTTTGCAGTTTGTTCTTTTGTSAGCCTTATAGGCACAGCATGCAGAATTCTTGTTTAGCTTTTGCCAGTGAAGTATGTATCTAGATTTCCATCTGTGTAGATAAATCTCTGTTCGAAATCTGTTACCATTCTAGCATTAACCTTGTTTCGTTTCAACTCGGCACTGATAGCTGGTCTCTCTCTATGCTTATTCGGTATATTTCACTGTCCAAGCATTTAGCTAATTTCATTCATCATATGCATAATTGACAGCATTTCAAGTACATGCATAATTCTCTCTGGTGTTTGCTTTCAAGGTGCCCATTTCTCTGTGGTCTTTCATTAGAAAATAGATAGCTTAGCACTAGAATCATTTGATTCTCTCCACGTACGTTAGAGCCTTTGGTGCTTAGTTTTGTTGAATTATTACAACGTGGAAGGACGACTCCAAATATATGCACAGATGGCTCAACGGTCAAGGAAAACAGAGTGAAAGAAAAAATGAGTATAGCGGCAGCAATGCACTTTCGGGGAGGAATTCTGGKTCCTGCACAACAMTTACTTGACTGCACAACTCATTTTTTAGGTCCTGAGTATCTGACTAAGTTGGTACCCTTCAACCTCTGGACCATTGTGAAGCTTGTCCTATCACGTATTCTTTGATATAGCATCCGAGTTTTTAGCATTTGCCTCGCAGAATGAATATGTTAAGCGTAAGATGAATCTTGATCAACAATATTCATTAACTGTAATCAATCATGGATATCCTCATCAACAACRTTGACATGACCAACAAATTGAGAGTTGATAATACTCTCCTCGGAACAGACGGTGTCTATTACTATCACTTATAGTAAATTTCTATAGGTCGTGCATTTTTATTTGTGATTGTGATGCACCCAAGTGTTACGTATACAGAATGATCATAAGTCCTACCTTTAAGATCCTGCTCAAACTTATATCTCAAAGCCACTACCCACCCAGAAAACACCAAAAGGTAGTAACCGAGGACAAGTCTTAAACAGAGGATGTTTGGAGGTTTATAACGCCTGCTACCAATCTCTGTAGTTCAGAACGTAATTAACTAACARACGTAGACATTCAGCACTGCAGAAGATTTTCACATTCTAATTTATCATATGCATGAACTCAGAAGGGTAGTTATGCACCATAACATATCATTTTCTAGATATTCAAGACTTGTTTCTCATGATTTCTTCTAGTGTATTTGCAACTCATATTTTGAGTTGAACATGAGCTCAGAGATGAACCATCATTGCAAGACTACGTTTTAATTAATCTAGAAAGAGAGGTCCTTACTCTAGAGAGAGGAACAAGGATGACGTTAGGGGTGACAAAGACGACAATAACTTCCTAATATTTTTTTTAATTACTCTCATCCCCTTAAAGTTAAAAATTCTGGCTCTATCCTTGGACACGAATGTGTTAGGTTAGAATTTCCAACAGCTACCTGAGGAAGACGAAAGAGAAGTGAAAGAGAGAAGTAATCATCGGTTGATTTACAGATTAAAGAATGAAGTGTTAGTGAACAAGGAAGAGACAGTGAGTGAGTAGAAGTAGAGCTTTAATTCATATGAGGCCTTTTGATTAAAGAAAAGGCAGAACGTGGAAATTTTTTCCACAGAAAAAAGAAGGAAAAAACTGAGAAAAACGGAGGACCAACCTGGTCGATTGTAGAAGATCACTGATTTCTATCGGAGTAAAAGTTGTTGGACTTGAAAAACCAACTACCCTTAATGGTTTTGAATGGTCCGACCATTGCCGAAAATATGCATGGCCTTTCAAAATCACCGTTTCTCCTTATACTCCGGCAAGTCTTTAGACCGAAGCGTCACTCATCCATTTTCCACCATCCATATGCACTACATAAACTTCCCTTCTCTGCCAATTCTATCAAATCAATCGATTCCATTCGTAGGGTTCCTCTCCATTCTAAAGAGAATTGCTGCAGTTTAAACAACYAAAAGTTCATCTTTCKCTTCTCAGTTTTCSAAAAGTTTGCGCAAGAATGGCTCGTCAACTTCTCGTTCTTGCTCTCATCTTCTTTGCCRTCGTCGGCATGGCCTCTGCCGTTGCTGATGCTCCAGCTGCAGGCACAGGCGGGGAAGCATCGTTGCCGGCTCAGGGTCCAGCAACTGACAGTGTCATTGGCAACACTGATGGTGCAACTGATGCTGCACCTGTTGGCGGTCCAGTTTCTCCCGGAACCTTCGCCCCCTCTCAGGCACCTGCTGGAAGCACTGCATCCTCCCTTGTGCTCTCCTTCACTTTTGCCGGTGTTAGTTTCGCCGCTTTTGTGGCTGCATTTACCTTCTAAACGCATTCCTCCACGGCCCGGAGACACAGAAACAAGTGCAAAATATGAACCTATATACGTTTCTTGATCCCTTGTTTCTCAGGGTCTCCGTTTCTTCCTTTCAGAAATGTCCAGGATCTGATTAACGGCATTTCTCATCCTCATAATAATGTACTCAGCAATATCTCTTCCAGTTCCAGACTAGACATAAATTCAATTTTTTTTCAATGATTTTCTCTTTCATATTTGGAGAGGTTGTAGTTTGCAATTTTTTATTACATGAATGCAGTTTGATTCATCACTCAAGTATTTATTTCTTTATTTTTGACAATTACAATGATTTTTCCATTTAGTTTTCTTTTATTACGAGATGAAATTCACATTAGTATTCACCATACGAAACGTAGGAAATTGGAAATTGGATGCACATCTGTTGTTGCAAAAAGCAACCAAGTCCAATATGATGTCATGAAACAATTGTAGATTTGTGATAATTTGCTATGATTTTTCTGGGGTTGTAAAAGTTGATCGCAATTTTGACTTTTTGTATACTAATAATTTTGAATTATATTTAATAGGGTTCATACTATTTTATTTTGTGACAATATTATAGTATTTGTGCAGGCTTTATTTCACTCATTTGGTGTGTAAGAATAAAGAAATTTTAATGAAATTTGATTGGTGCAAAACCAGCTCAGTTCAGTTCAGTTCAGTTTGTACTGAAAAAGTCTATTTTTATTTATTAAATTTATTAAATAAAGGTTTTCGGGTTATGAGTTACCCAGGAGACCTACCRGATCGGGACCCAAAAGAGGGTACGGGCGTACTAGAAAAAGAAGCGGGAGCACACTAGAAGGGTTTTAGCACAAAAGGAAACATCCAGTTAGGGCTTGCGAGCTTCTGTAAGCTTCTTAAGAGTAGAGTGTGCACACTCACGCGCACAGTGTTGCACATATCATCTCTTTTACTCTCTGTTTAGCAGTCTTTCGGATCTGATCCCCGAGAAATGGCGTTGGCGTTCGATGAGTTTGGTCGCCCCTTCCTAATAATAAAGGAGCAAGAGCAGAAGACGCGGTTGCGCGGCCTCGATGCCCAGAAAGCTAACATTTCGGCCGGCAAGGCGGTTGCACGTATTCTCCGGAGCTCTCTTGGGCCTAAAGGCATGGACAAGATGCTCCAGAGCCCCGACGGCGACGTTACAATCAGTAATATTCTCTCTTTCCTCCTTTTTGAACAGAATCCTGGGACTGTTATATGAGGCTCATTTCGGAATTTTTTTTTGTTTTAATATTATTTTCCGGTGTATAAACAGTTTGGTGTTAATGTGATTTCTAGATTTGGTTATTCGATTTAGTTTAAATAGGTAATGGGTGGTTTTATTTTGAATCTTGTAATAAGTTGGTAATTGGATTTGGATTGGATTCTTGATACGGGAATCTGAAAGTAAGAGTTTAGTTTTCTGAAAGTGATGATTTTGTTAGGGTTTATGAAGTGGGGAGTCCAATATAGTGAAATATGAAGGACCAGTGATTTTGCAGCCAGAAGCTGGTTCTGCATTTCCTGTCATGGAAGGTTAAAATGTCTGGCTTCAGAAATTTTCATTCTGATTTGGGATTTGGATGTGTGGTTGATTAATTTCACGTACAAGATTTTCTCTTTTKGTGTGTGGTTCTGTTAACTTTGAACCAGGATTTTGGGGGAAAAGTGATAACTTAGGCACTTGTATCTTAGTGATGTGAATGAGATGAGATTTAATAGTCTTGTCGAAGAATAAGAATAATTATRTTTATCACATAGCAACTTATATTTTGAGTTCTGATACAAAAGTATCCGTTGCTCGTGGTTCTTGTTCTTTAGAAAAGACTCATAATTCTTTCTTCTTCATGTATTCAAATWAGCACACATGGGAAAGTCCTGAGGAAAAGAAAGGAGGAAGATGGTAATCATATTAAGTATTTCTATGAAGTTTCCTCATTTTTGATCATCTTGTTGACAGCAAATGATGGTGCAACCATCTTAGAGCAGATGGATGTTGATAATCAAATCGCAAAGCTGATGGTTGAATTATCACGAAGTCAGGACTATGAAATTGGGGATGGAACAACTGGTGTTGTTGTCATGGCTGGTGCACTTTTGGATCAGGCTGAGAGGTTACTTGAGCGCGGCATTCATCCTATTCGAGTTGCTGAAGGATATGAAGTGGCTTCAAGGATAGCTTTTGAACATCTGGAGCGTATAGCACATAAGTATGAATTTGATGCAAACAATGTAGAACCATTGATTCAAACTTGTATGACGACTTTATCCTCCAAGATGTAAGTGCATACTGTCCACCATCTTYAAATTTATCCGTTATATGCTGTTCTGCTCCACAATATCCAATTATTATKATTAGGTGAAATAAATCATAAAACTAYCAGAAACCTGTGTGCTTCCTTCCTACCTTGCTCCTGGAGGTTTTAATGAACTTCTTGTTTCCTYGATTTTTGTAGTTCATCKTACGATTCAAGTGTAGCAATTCATTAGTGAATTAATGACCCCGTGTAAAATTAATTGTTTTTTCATTTTTTAATATGCTCCTGATATTAGGYYTTCTMTCTAGGTGCCTGGCTTRTTCTCAACCTTATATCTTCATTTTYACTAGTGATTCAATATCTATTATATTAGCATCTCCAGCACAAGAATGATATTTTTAGTTAGAAAATTAAGATTGTTCTTATTTTGCTTCATTTCTTTACATGTTGGTTGATGAGTTCATKRAACTAGTTATGACATAGACATGTAGAGATGGAACTTAGCTATGATATCTACTTTATAGTTAACCGGGCATTAGAATACTTCTTACCCTTTTCCCTGAGAATCAACTTAAATACGCCTTATGCGATGTTACTTTATCAAGCATTAGTTGCTTACCGAAACACATGATTTAGGTAATGAGCAGTTCTGGAATTACATAGAAGTGCATGAGCTAATTATGAGTGCAATTATTTAGATTTTGTATATCACTCCTTGTGCTATTTTGCTCAAACTTGAAGATGCAATTGGAAAATGGAGTTCACTCAGTAGCACTCACGTCTATGTTATGAGAAGCCTTACACGATACACACATTGAGGCTTACAGGAGGATGGAYTTCTTTATGCTTTCCTGTTGATCCTTGTGCTGCTTTTAATTATTTTAATAGGTTATGTCTTCTGAAAGATATATCATCTTTGACATTGTCTTGCAGTGTGAATAGATGCAAGCGCAGTTTGGCAGAAATTGCTGTCAAAGCAGTTTTGGCAGTTGCTGATTTAGAGCGGAAGGATGTCAACTTGGATCTAATCAAAGTAGAGGGTAAAGTAGGTGGAAAGCTGGAGGACACGGAATTAATATATGGTATTGTTGTTGATAAAGATATGAGTCATCCACAGATGCCAAAGGAGATACAAGATGCAAAAATTGCCATTTTGACTTGCCCCTTTGAGCCACCTAAGCCAAAGACTAAGCATAAGGTCGACATTGACACAGTGGAAAAGTTCCAAACTTTACGACACCAAGAGCAGAAGTATTTTGATGACATGGTTCGACAATGCAAGGTAAAATGCAGAAAGAGCATTATTATCTTTTTGGGTAGYAAAAAGTTGGAAAAAGATGGAGGAAGAATTGAAGCAACTAATGCCCCATTCTTTGCAGCACAGAAGATAAGCTGAAAGAGAGCAGATACTTTGACATTTTTCTATTTTTTATTCATTTTCGGCTATTTTGTAGAAGCCTTTTCCCAGACAAAGTTATAGTCCCCTTTGCCTAGGTTCACCATAACCTATGAAAGGGAAAAAAACGGAAAAAAGTTCATTCACCCTTAAAGCGAAGGAGYTCCATCTTTCTTCCTATCTAAAACTTGCCAAAAGAATTCGGTCATGATTTGTAATTCTATCTATATTAACTAGTGTAGTAATTGACTATTTCTGGACAGGTTGGATTTTGAGTAGCTTGATTTTCCTTCTAAGTCTTGCCATGTTGATTGCAGGATGTTGGTGCTACCTTGGTTATCTGTCAATGGGGTTTCGATGATGAAGCAAATCACCTTTTGATGCATAGAAATCTGCCTGCTGTTCGGTGGGTTGGTGGCGTCGAGCTAGAGTTAATAGCAATCGCCACAGGTTTCTGTCAAATATGCAAATTGTTCATTTTGTACTTTGTTACATCCTTGTTTTGAATCAATATATTTGTCTAATTTTGATAAATGTCATGCCCAGGTGGAAGAATTGTGCCAAGGTTTCACGAGTTGACACCAGAAAAGCTAGGCAGAGTAAAGATTTCTCCTTTTTTCTCTAACATAGATCTATTATTTTTAGCAGTTAATATTTCTGACAATATGCTCTATGGCCTCCTTATCTAGCTTAGGACCTGTTTTGTCCTTGACATGAGTAAATTTTTTTGCTAATAAGTCTGGTTTTATATCATCTATGCTGGCAATTCAATCATGTTGAGGTTAACCAACAAGTGGGTAAAAAGAAAAGGAAGAATGGAAGTTACCCTYCATTTCTCCCAATAATCAGCAGATGGTGTACAAAGGTCCTTCACTGTGATATTAGGTGATTACGATCATCATGTAAGATCTAGAGATGGTTTGATGTCAAGAAGTATTACGATCTTATTGTCTCAAGAAGTATATATTTCTAAAGTTCAACAGACAAGAATACAAGAGATGGTTTGATGTCGAAGTAAATTTTTTTGCTGTTCATTTTGAAAAAAATTGGTCCTTGTAGATCATCAGTTTATTGTCATTTACTCAAACGTAACTTATGCAGGCGGGTCTTGTTCGAGAAAAATCTTTTGGTACCACTAAAGACCGGATGATCTACATAGAGCATTGTGCCAATTCAAGAGCTGTTACTATTTTCATACGCGGTGGTAGGTTCTTGGGATCTTGCTGCAAATTCATTTTTCTTCTTGGAGATGAGTGCATGAGATATTTCTGGTGGAAAGATTTGGTGTGGTTTTATGAACTAATAGAAATCTTTTGTCTTATTGCTGTATCTTGAATACCAATTTAGTGTTAAGCTCCTTTGTGCTTTGTTGGAATTATCTAAATTTAAGCTCCTTTGTGCTTTGTTGGAATTATCTAAATCTATGTGTTTAAACATACTTTAAAGTGACAATTTTGTTACTTTTTGAAGAGTAATTAAAGAATAAAATAAATAAAAATTACATCTAATAAATTGATGATTCAAAATATTGTGTAGTCTTTCTCAAATATAGCCGTATTATGTCAACTGGTTACTTAGCCGATAGTCAATTTTAAGGAAATCTGTTTATTTTGTTGGTTTTAGGGTTACAAATCTGGCTGCATGTGCTTTTGGAATATGTGGATTAATATTGATAGTTATTAGTTTCATTGTTTCTATTTAGAATTGCATAAATAGGTGAACCAAGTTTGACTTTCTTATTTCATCCCTCAGATCTTTATAGCATTGCTATCTGGAGTAAGATAGGTGATGTGATCTGTTTATTTGTACTTCATTGCCTTCTATAATGCAAAATTGGAGGGAAAAAAAAGTATCTCATGTCAAAATAGTGGTGATATTTTCCTGGCATGGAAGTCATTTTCTTAAATATGATATAAAGTATATACATTATCTTGACTGCATAAGATAAACTTTGAAGGTCGCTGTGCTTCAAAATGTAGAAATCTAAATAAGTCCTTTTGAATACTTGTGATTTTTAGGTAACAAAATGATGATTGAGGAAACAAAGCGCAGCATCCATGATGCTCTCTGTGTCGCGAGGAACCTTATCCGCAATAATTCTATAGTATATGGTGGTGGTTCTGCGGAGATTTCTTGCTCAGTTGCTGTGGAGGCTGCTGCTGATAAATATTCTGGTGTTGAGCAGGTAAGGACATTATCTCGTCTTCATTTCCATACTCTCTCATTGTTCAATGTCAAGCTGATATGTCTCTGTATTTGTTCTACAGTATGCAATCCGGGCTTTTGCGGATGCTTTGGATGCTATCCCCATGGCACTTGCTGAGAACAGTGGGCTCCAACCTATCGAGACTTTATCAGCTGTAAAATCCCAGCAAATTAAGGTACTTTGGATTGATGGCCACTTCGAGTGCGGCTGGTTCTCYTCTTTGATTTACTTGTAGTGGAAGGGTATTGATTCAACTTAAGTAACGTTATTGGACTTTCAAATGCAGGAGAATAATCCATGCTGTGGAATTGATTGCAATGATGTTGGGACAAATGACATGCGAGAGCAAAATGTCTTTGAGACTTTAATCGGGAAGCAGCAACAGATTTTACTTGCAACACAAGTTGTTAAGATGATCCTAAAGATTGATGATGTCATCAGTCCATCAGAGTACTGATTTTAGGCACATGCCTAAGTTTTTCGTTGGCTGCAAGTGTGCTACAACATGGTTTGTTGCCTCAAGAAGTGACTATGGACACTTGATTCCACCTACCCTTCATTATGACAATATGCATCTTTGGTTTGTAGTGTGATTAACATTTTTGCGTCGGCAGCATGTAATGAATTAGTTTACGGGCTTATTGACGTCCAACCTTGTACTGGAGTTTCTCCATGAGCTTCATTTCTGGAACTTGTTTTCTAATTGTTACTTCTCATATGACAGCATTTCTGTTGTGTTTCTCTAGATTTTGGCATCTCTTTAACGTATGATATAGAATCAAAACCAGGATTTGTTGGATTGGGATAAGCCCTCTACAAAATCTACATAACTGCCATCTTTTCTCCTATCAAGGTCTGCTCCTCCTGACCCTTTCTGSCACAATTATCTTTTCCTATGCAACTCTGTGTGCTTTTGGGAAAGCCTGATGTACTGCTATGAGGACATGCCCGAAYACTGCTTAAAAGGTCAATAACATGTCATATGATTAAAGGCTTCACTACTTTACCYGATGACTTGGCTTTMGGAAATTGTGGCTGTGAATGTTTGCAGCAACTGTTGGTATCAGTCAGTTAAAGGACTAGCCGTTCTTGAAGGGTTTTTGACTCGTCTGTGAGCAACATTTAGCTTTATTATTACCACATACGATATGTAATAAGCACCATCAAGGACGAGGTACCTAGCCCCATTGTCGGTTGATAAAGCAAATGCTATACAGTGATAAGTTATTAACCTTTGTTTCTCAGTCGGGGCATTTATTTTGTTGATGTAGTTTAGGGGCCATGAGCCCAACAA
>MEJB01000051.1:4316633-4475562 GCA_001752375.1 Rhazya stricta
ATTTTGTGGGCCTTTCCAAAGCAACTTTTTGCCCAGGAACTCAAACAGTAGGAAAAACTTTTCTGGAAAAAGAAGAAGAGAGCGACGGTTTGATGGTTTGAACTTCAATAAAGGAAAAGGGAAACTATAAAGCCCTTTTAGGTTTTTTTGGCTATTTTTTTTTGAATTCAGCCACAACGTATATGCATGAATTTCAAGGGGAAATAACAGGAGAGAAGCAAAATGAAGTAAAATCAAATTTACCAACTCATCAGCTCTTGTACTTTTTCCATGGTGGTTCTTGTGGAAACAGAGCTGAGGTTGTCAGAAACAAGAGTAAAAGCTGTATTATCAGCTTTAGTTTACAATCTGGAAACTAGAAAAACTTAGGAGTTAAATACAATTGGCTTTTTGTTCTTCCTTTCTTCTGTTTCAGAAAATAATAGTCAGCAGCGCGAGCCTTTCTTGCAGCTTAATGCACCTGCTCCCATGGTGAGTGAGCTGATGAGTGAAGATGGTCTTGCACTCAAGCTGGATGCCTTGGCATAACTAGAAGAAGCTCCGGCACCGGACCGGGTAAAGAATGCACCATTTAACATTAGATCTCCTTCAGATCTCCAGTTCCATTTCTTCCATTCGCTTTCTGGTGCATCTTCATGTTTGGTGACCTTCAAGAAAAACACGATGACCATTGATCCTGTGTTTGGTYTACATATAATGCTATTGAACCTACAGAGTTACTGCTAGTAATGTGTTATATTTTTTACCTCTTTGTTATATATATCATTTGGTGCAAGGAATCGATTGCCTTGACTGTTGATGGTAGGAGAAGCACTGCCTCCAATTGCATACATTTCCCAGTGTGTGTAGTCATTGTTCACCACATGAAAATACCCGTGTCTACATCTGTGCATACAGGATCAATCAATCCATGGTAGAGAGTTATGCTTACCCCTATAAGAATACAATGACAAATGTGATTATTTGGAGTTTGATCTTTACCTAGGCATCCTCTGCACCAGCCCTTCTCCAAAATGGTTGAATGCAATGGTGACCTGCATATTCTTGTCTTGTGTGTAGCTATCACTGTGGCCTAAGAGCATAACCTTGTTGTGATGAGTCAAGTAGTTGTTGGAGATGGTGATGGCTGTAGATCCACGAATTGCATCAACGAGACCATCCCGGCAGTTGGACAAAGAACAATGATCCACCCAAATATGACTACCCCCAAATATAGAAACTCCATCACCATCCGACAAAGTTCTCCATCCATAATGGTCAGGTGAGTCTCTCACATATGCATTTCCCCCTTGTCTACAATCATGAATGTTCAAGCCATGAATGATGATATTAGTAACATACTGTATGGTGATGCATGGTCCTCCAGCAATGTGGACACTGGCGCCTCTACCATCAATAGTCTTAAATGAGTTCAACATGAGCTCTTCCTTGAGTTTAATCACCATGTCACGAGCAAATATTATCCATAGAGGTTCATTTTGAATCGCACCATATCTCAGAGTGCCCGG
The DNA here is from genome assembly GCA_001752375.1 of Rhazya stricta. Lineage (NCBI taxonomy): Eukaryota > Viridiplantae > Streptophyta > Magnoliopsida > Gentianales > Apocynaceae > Rhazya > Rhazya stricta. Next base: position 4,318,142 of record MEJB01000051.1, read on the forward strand.
TTTGGGGTTGACAGGATCATCCCCAGAGTCCGTAACAACATATATTTTTCCATCTCTCCCACCAACTGCATGCTTACCAAATCCAATTGCACAATCTGCTAAGTTTTGACGGTTCTTTTCCCAATTTTTGTCACATCTCCAGCAATCATCAATAGGGTTGCCGGTGCCACAAGAAAAAAAGGCCAAGTTTCTCCTTGATGCATTGATCTTCCTGCAAAATTGATCCAAAAGTAATATGAGCAAGCATTGAATATATCAAGTTACACCATGAAAATAGTTGTAGTGAGYAGCATACTCATGAACTTCTTGTACTACTAGTTCAGGGTCTTGAACTGGTGAAGAGAATGTGAGCTGAGCTAAAGCCATGAAAGGSGGGAGAAGGAGAAAGAGAATTGACATTTCTTCCTTTTCCTGTGTGCAAAGAGGGAGGTAAATAAGGTAACAGAAAGTCGCGMTTGGGGGAGGAAGAAAAGAAAGCTGGGGTTTATATAGAGTGAGTTGAGATTTAGAATTAAATGAAAAGAACATTGGGGCCTACAATCCTCCATTTTTCTAGTTCTACATTTCGCAGTGTGCCTGTCCCAGCTTCAAGTGATCCTGCACTACCCAAATGCCTATAGTTTTTATATCTCCATCTGATTAGAAAAACCACTACAAACAAATCTGCATTTATCTTCTCCTTAGTCCATGCACAAGGGATTTCATCTCACGATAAAATGACGAATTGCCAAGATAAATGTTGGAGGTGTGGGGATGTGAGATTGGAGCCCGCAAAACTTTCCCTCTTTAGATCAAGAACTCAATAATTCATCAAATTTTGCCTAACAAAGAAATGGAATGTTGCTAAACAAAGACAAAAAATGCAGACAATTAACAACTCTTTTCTCCGGGTTTCCAAAGGAATATTGTATTACTTACATATGACAATCGATATCATAAAAAAGTAACGTAATCTCTAAATGACGAGSGTAAAAGTCTTGATAAACTATAATTAGCTTAGTTCATAATTATGATCAGTGAGGAGACCGTGGAGGCCCGAATGGGCCATATACGCAGGTGAGGCATAGCCCTTTCCCTTCTGATGCAAYCGACAGATCTGTGTACCTTCWTTTGTGATTGTCGGTGGTCTGATGAATTTGAGAATGAACCCTGTTCTSACAATCTYATATTTCCCTTAAAAATTGATACACATTTGTCCTCCCACTTCACAGTTAATCAATCTTTCAAAGTAATCTTCTTCATATGGAATCCTACACTGGGCTCAAAGTCTTAAAGGAAACAGTGATGAACAATTCAACCTGTAGGCATGTGCTACATTTGTCCATGAACTTACTTAGGCGACTCATTAGAAGCAAAAGAGATAAAYTTAAACTACAAACCAATAAAAAACGTTATAAAAACGGCATTGTAATCTATAAGAAGGTGCAAAAGGTTGCCGGGTTTTCAAGAAAAACAGCAGTCGCCGGCGGGTTCATGAATTGGCAGTTGAAGTTGGTCGGGTTCTTGTGTGAATGAAGAGTGAGAGAGTATCCAGATGTCAAAGTAGTTAAATGAAGCCCACATGGGGACAACGTAGACTCCGTACTATCCATCACATTCTTCAACCTAGCCATTCATCTTTGGGTAAGCCCACGTTCTGCCATGTGAGTTTTGTTCTTCTACCCCTTCCCCTCCCCCCAAAATTAGATTATATACTACCCCACCATCACCTAATTAGAGGTATTACCTCAAATCCCCAATCAAAATTCTTCTTCTAATAGAAGAAGGAAAACTCATCGAGTATAAATGCATGAATACAGAATATTGATCGAACGTTCTAGTTGAGGGCACAACATCTTCAAATCATTCGTGGCCATTGGACTATAATGGTGTGGCTGCTCAATGATTGACTACACTAGCGCAATGCATGCAGGCATGATTTCTTCATTATCATTATAGCTACGCATTCCTTTGTTTAAACACTATTTTGCTTCACTGTACTTCGCATTGTATAAATTGTGTCACAATAAATTAAAATATATAGATTAAAAGAGATAGTAATAAATTTATTTAAAATTACTTTTTTACTCTTACTTTGAAAAAGAAAGTGATTAATTTCATGGGGGAAAGAAAAATAAAATGAAAAAGAATAGGCTGTAWTTATAAATTAAATAAGGGTAAGATGGAGAAAAATAATTAATTGTCGTAACCCACTTCCAGTAACAAGAAAATAAATCCATTTTGWCCTACTTTAAAAGTTTGGTGGAAGCATGATACAATTGATTAATAGGGTCATTTAATAWTGGTGGGAGATTTTTTAATACATTCTCTTGCGACACTTTGTGTTTATACATTCTCTATACACTAATCAAAGTATAACGTGCATAACTCCTCCGACACTTCTTCTTCTATAACTTTAGAAGTTAAAATATATGCATATTGTATTTTAATTATTGTAATAGGAAGTGTGTTAGAAGATTCAAAATCTTATTAAGTAATAGATCATATAGATTCGATTTACACTCTTATCATCGAATATATTAAAAAAAGAAAAAGGAAATAAGCTGTGTGTGTAATATGAGTTCTTGATCTAGTTTAGATTGGCACGTGACATGATCTGATCCTCTAACTGTGATGGTTTTTTTTTTTTTTTTTCTTGGTTAAGGAATCAAATAATGGCTGGATTAATAACTTTATTTGGTGGCTTAATGGTAAGTGTCAAGCTAGAGACAATCAAGATCATGCCAATATTCTTTCATCATTAGCAATATTAAATTTTAACCCAACTCGGATTCAATACTCTTCTTTAAGAAAAGTTAAGAGGTTAATTAGTTTAATCAGCACTTTACCTCCACAAAGGGCTAACCTGATATATATGAGAATTAATCTGAATGTGATCTATGACTCGACATTTCTATAATGTAATATTAATTCAATTTTAGTTCGAGAATCTGAAACGAGAAAAAATTTAATCGATAATAAAATTTTATTTTAACTTAATCATCCACCGAATTTTTGGATGACAAAATTGGAAATCTTTAATCTGTAGGATAACTTTACTAGTCTTAACTAACTAATGAGACCTCCTACGTTGGCTTGAAAACTGTTACAAATTCTGCCGACAGTTTGTTTGGGGGAAAAAGGGACTCTTGTCAGATATCTCATGAGCACCATAAATTTCCTCTTGACTTCTGCTGCATGTTGTGCTGTACATACTGCTTCATAATAAAGACGTTCAATATCACATTATTATTATTATTATTATTATTTTAATTTAATATTCTCATTTTAATAATATTAATTCGAATTTGACTCAAATTATGTTTATAAAATTTAACTCTTACTCTCGAAGAAAAATCTATCTCCCTTCCACAAAACCTCATCTCCTTTTAATTTAATTATCTACTTACTAATTATCTCAATCGCTCAATATTATTTACCTTAATTCTTTTTATATCCAACCCGACCCATAGGTACGTATGACTAAAGTTAGTCATCAAATTCCGACTCCTGATCGTGGAGTCAGATTAAAAGAACTCTTCGAATCGAGTCCTCCTTATATCACAACATAAATCGAATACGAATTAATATTACTAAATCGGGAGTGATCTAATAAAAAAAAATGTAAAAAAAATTTTATAAATAAATCTCGAACGATTTCTCAGACAGCTGATGTGGCAGGAATGGTCAGATTTGATGATAACTCCCCCATGTTTTAAAAGCCCAATCACCCCATATGGGATATGGACCTGAACTTTCGAAATCAATAAGGATGGATTTGATAGAAATATATATGAAAGCCTAATTTATAAATGGAGTACGGATTMAWAAGCCCAATGAGTTCACATATTGGAGATWGTTAAAGCCTCAWTCAGCCCAATGGGTATCTCAAGTAGYCCATGCTCTTCAATAAATATAGTAATCTCATCTTTTCCCCTCTATTTTGTATATGTTTACATTTGCTCCCCCAACGATATCCTTCAGGAGAGGGCATTTGGCCMMTTCAGATGTGGATGAGGCCTGAACACTTAATAAGCTGAAGGCACCAAAAAAACAGTGCATCTAATGAACTTTAGTTGCAGATATATTAAGGGAAACCTGAAATCTGATATAAACAGMGTCAAACTATGAGCCCAAATTTAAAACATCTAAGTTAAAGGAATCCAAATTTAGCACACCTACCACCTAYTTACTGCATGGAGGCCAAAGAGCCAACAAATATTTGGGAGGAGGTTAATTTTGCAGCCACTACTTTTTTCCTAACTTCTTCACAATCTTCTTGTTTCTATTTACAGAATGGACATAAATAAATCTAAACAGATATGATGATGGTGAGATGATTAGGAGGGGAATAATAAGGTTAGCTGAGATCAATCTCAACCTTCTCAGGTTTTGCCCTTTCAGTTTGGTTCTCAGCAAGCTCCATTCCCAACTGTCCCTTGTCACCAGCCCCAAATGCATATAGCTTACCAGATTCAGTAAGCGCGAATGTGTGGGCGTTCCAGTATATGGAATTGGTAAGACTAATCTGTACCACCCTCTCATTTACCTGCTGCAGTGATGTCACAATCGCAGGGCTTAGAACATTAGAGTGCATATTTACCTAAAAGAGAAACAACTGTATTAGTAAAGATTGATATTTCGAAACGTGAAATCAAGAACATGAAAGGTCCTGCACTCTCTATGAGTTACTATCAAAGTCATGTTTATGATCTAACAGAATAACAAATCTTAGACGCCAAGCTCTGAACTTTCTAATACTAAGGGCAACGCCAAATTAAGTAGTTCTGAGTTTCTCCATTGCTAATAATGCTAGCAACCACCATTTAAATATGATTCCACCAAGCTCCAGTAAAGTCGCATAAAATCAACAAAAGGAAAAAAAATAAAAAAATAAAAAAATAAAAAGAGGGCTGCAGATTTGCTCTAACATCAACAACGGACTGACTGGAACTTCAAAGAATTGTAGATCATAGCATGGCCAGAAAACAATCAGCAGATCAAGTGGATAAGGATTATCTAAATTCTGATAGACTGAAAATTCGATAGATGCCATATTGTTAAAGATATTAAACCATACATATGTTGCAAAGGTAAGATATGTAAAAAAATTGGAACTACATAACTTCCAGAAGATGAACTGGGACAAAGATTATCGTGGTTGGAGGGCACAAAAAAAAATTCTCTGATATAAATGGCATCTATGAAGAGCAAATGATTCAAAGGTCTGCTAAGCAAGAAGAAAAAAAGTTGCCAACAAAATGTAGATTATGAAAACAATTAAACAAACCTGCCCATCAACAGCCCCAGTATTATGTCCAAGACTAGATGATTCTCCACAACCAAATGAATATACATCACCAGTAGCAGAAACTACAAATGTTGTATAGTCCCCTGTAGCAACATGAACAGCTTTGATACCATTAAGTGCTTCAACAACCTTGGGAACTGATTCACAATCTTCATTTCCATGACCTAAGCAACCATAACGTCCCCAACCCCACGTGCAGACTCTTCCATCTCTTCCGACAACTGCAGCGTGCCAAGCACCTGCTGCTACAACCATTGGTTGAAGATTTAAAGTCTGAAACTGTTCAATTAACCTTGGTAACTTCTCGTCAGTTCTTGTACCATGTCCAAGCTTTCCACCCAATCCACAACCAACAGAGTAAACTGACCTGGTAAGTAAAAGGAGAAGAGAATCATAGACAGGTCATTACAACAAGAAATTTGGTTCACACATTTGATAATAGCAAGGAATTTACAAGTAGTCAAAACCAATAACCTAGGATATTCTACAATAAATTAGCCACCTATGCAGGGGTAGGATAAGGTATATGCTACTGACGTATACCTATTCATGAGCCATGCATTCATCAAAAGCTGCATTGCTTACAAATAGGTGCAAAATCAACAAGATTATCTGACAAATAGAAGTACTATTCCACATTAAATGATGATTCCCAAGTTCCAATTATCAACTTAATACTGACACACTACATATATAAAGAAGTTCTTACTACAAAGACAATCAATGCAAAAGGCAAAAAAAAAAAAAAAAAAGGAAAGTTCTGGATAACTTTTTGTCAACATACATAAGTTTGATATGCAATTTATAAAGAATTAATGACTCACATGCCAGTAGGCTGGCAAGCCAAAGCAAGAAGATAGCAGTATCCAGCTGCAATTTGCACTACTGGTATGTTCTCAAGTGCCCCTAACAGAGGACGCGGCTCTAGGTCATTTGGCTCTGTTTGGTGACCAAGTTTGCTTTCATTTCCCCAAGAAAATGTGTAAACTCTTCCTTCTCTTGACAATATAGCTGTGAAGAAATTCCCAATTGCAGCCTGCACAACAAAGATGTCTTTCAATGATTCCACAAGCTGTGGAGCAGTTACCAATTTACTTCCTTGAGCCCCATATTCAGCTTCTCCAAAGGAATCTTTTCCAAAAGCATAGACCTGCCCACTGTCACTAATTAGCATTGTCCGGCCAGCCCCAGCAGCTGCTTGAATAATACGAACGCCTTGCAGAGATCTGCAATATAATAAGGTCTATCAAACTTACTCTCACATAACCGTCTCTTTTTCTATTTTCTGACTTTACAACACCATGCCATTAAACTAATATAAATTAGCAACCTAATTGGCCGAGGTCGCCATTCCTCCTCAGTGGTTCCATGTCCAAGCTGTCCAGAGCTGTTAGACCCAAATGAGTAAACAACTCCTTTTGATGTTACTGCAATGCTGTGGCCCGGACCAGCTATTGCCTGTGACTTCTCCCTTCTGGAGCATGCTTCTCCAGCCAGCAAGAATCTGAGAACTAGTTTCCAGGAGCCCCCACATCTTTGCTTCAGATCTTGACGCTGTTCCTCAGTCATTGGCTTAAATATGGCTCTCTTTTGGCACATATCAAGAGCTGCAAGCTCTGCTAGGGAGAGCTCATGATCAGGGGCAAACTGTGCAGGCTGCCTAAAGAAGGAACAGGTTGCCTGCAAAACAAAATCACAAATTTACAATGCAATCAGCAGCATCATCAATTCAGTTAAGATGTTATCAGTGGAATGTAAATAAATTCTACACTTGCCTCTAGTTTGGCAAGATCTTGGGGATCCAAATTGCAGCCCGTGAGGACATGAAGAACAATAGAAGGGTTCGCAGACAATGGGAACTCCCCAGGGCTAGCATTTCCAAAGCAATGCCTTTGCTGTCTTTCACATATAGGCAAAGGACTGCTAATAAGAGCAACAATTGGTTGTTCAGGAATTACAAGAGCTGCAATTTGTTGTTCAGGAATGTTACGGAATTGAATGCTTGGGGTTCCACTCGCTGTGGCATCCATGGGCACCGCTACAGTCTGCAGTGCCCAAACTGAGCAGAGAAGATTTGGAGTACTGAAAATCGTAGGCAAACTGTTCAGATTASAATGTTAACTTTTGACGAGCTAATCAATCACCTTAACCAGCAAAAGTCCTCAATCAAGTATGCACCTTTGAATTACAAGCTGATCAGCAAACTTCAAGTTTCAGACCTATGAAGCAACAAATTAACTATATCACCAAACCACATTATAAGATAAGAAGTATAAAGCATTGAATTGAACTATATCAAGCAGAAATCTTTTGCATTGGAACAGCAAGATGGCATTCATACAAAGACTAGATGGAAGTTCGATTCTTACATAGCAAGAGCCATGAAAGAAACAGAAAGTTCTGATCATCACAATCAAACTGGGCTAAAGCAACCACGGAGTAATTCAAAGCATAGAGCATCACGTAAAAAGTGATATGATCACATAACGAATCGAATAAGAAACTAAGTCAGAGATGACGAGGATGATATGTAGACCAGAAGCAAAGAAACCTGTTCCGTGAAGAATTCCATTCTTTTCACAGAGGATATTCCAAAAGCAAAAGAAACTAAAAAAGAACCGAATTTCCGCACTAGAAGATACACTTTGATTCTCTTGTACAATCTTGAAACATCAAGTTCAGAATGARATTAGAGCAAAGACATCAATCACTGAGATTGTGGGAAATAAAAAACCCAATTGATCATGAATTAACCACAAAAATCTGATCTTTAATGTTTTAAAGGTCAACAGACCGTCTGATCATCCACAAAACAAGTAGAATTCACCAAAAATTCCACTGCAGCTATATATAACTGTCAGAACACAACATGCTAACACAAGGTTACTCTTTAGTCTGTACATTATGATTGTTACAGATCCAGAAACAAAAATTTCAGAAACAAATATTACACGTGAGTGAGACCCAAGMCGCCTCAAAACCCATAAACGTTTCCAGGTAATTCACCCCAAAAAAAGTCACAGTTCTGATCAATCCGATGAGAGTGGAATTTGGGTTTTCTCTGATCAAAGAAATATCCTTTCTTCCATGGATGATCGTTTCTTTGCCTCCAGATGATGATGATATTTTAGAAAAAAAGTAATTACTGATTGGATGTTTTTTGAAGAATTTTAGGAGAGGCGAGAGAGAGAAAGAAGGGAGAAGAGAGAGTTTTGATTCTGAATGTGAATAATGGTGTGGTGTGATGTTTATAGCTTTATTTTCTCAATCGGATGGTTCTCTTCTGTACGTTTTCTAAAGGGAACCGAATGGGGATGAGGTGTCTCACAGATAGTATTTTAAAGCAGCTATTGCTTGTGGCCTGTGCTTACACACACACACACACATACACCAAGCTGCACATATACATATGCACATTGTGTATCTATCTACAGACAGAAAAATATTGGTAATTATGAAATCAGGTGGCTTTTCCATACCATATCGGCCTGGTAATCTGTTAATTGGTTTAACTCCTAGGTGAAGCCAAGGCCAAAGATCAATGCACAGCGGTGAGTTTTATGCAGTGAAATAAGTGAATCTACACACAATGATATTGGGAATGTGGCTCAAAGCTCCTCATTTTAAGGCATTTGCCTGTCACTCTGTTACTGAAACAGCAAGCTTTCCTTACATGGCTTTGCTGTGCTCTTCTACTTTTGTGAAAGCAAAAGAAAATAGTACTCCTTTTTTTGTAATTTAGGTTATTTTAAATTTGTGTGTTCAGATCAATATTATTAAAAATAAATATGTCTTTTACTTACCGTTCAAATACGATAGTCATTTTACACAGGGTATGCCCACATGCCCCCCTCCAAATGCTGCCTTTCTCCGCAATTGTAACCTATGGGTTTTGCTTCTTCAATCTTGATCAGTCATTTCCTGAAGAATTACTTCTATCAAACTATGTAAGTGTTCATGTTTTTGGCATTGAGGTAAATCAAAAAGGAAAAGCAAAGGAGCAGAGTGCAGAGTATCCAAGCTCCTGTGGATTGGCACAACCACTACCACATAGTTATATCATTTATACTGGTAGGATTTGAGGTCACTGTTTCACTCTATGTGGCTTCTTCTACCTTGATCTTTTGGCTTTTGATCCAACCCTCACTAGCAAGAAAAGAAATTACTGTTGCAACCTAATTTGGAGCAACATAATTATACTATTTGTATACGATAATATTTGAATTCTACTTCTTCACTCCACACGATTTCTCTATCTAAGCCTTCAAAAACTCACTAAGAATAAAAAAAAATTACATTATCGTAACTAATAACTTAACATTTTCACTCCAYRTGGCTACTCTATTTAAGTCGTTGCACTAGTGAATCAAAGACTTATTAGCAAGAGAAGAAACTACATCGGCATAGTTAATTACTTGATATATGTTGTAACATATTATGATATTTATATATATAAAATTTAGACTCGAGTATTTCAATTTGCATGACTTTCTATCCGAGTCTTTTCACTAGTTGACCAAATACTTGTTGTACAGGAGAAGAAATTGCGATGTTATAGTTAATGTTGTCAATTTGTCACCTAATTWGTAGTTCTAAAATGTGAATAATAGTGTCAATGACTTTTACCTATAGGTTAAAATGATGAATCCAAAGGTGTTATAACTACTGGGATTTCAAGAGCAAACCCTATCTTGAGTAGGTTGTGATATGCATAATAATACCAATAATCTATACCATCAATTGGATCTTGAAAAAAGGGGACGGTTGATCACCAATTTTTCAATTTCAAATTTTTATCTTAATCTTATCCAGGTCAAATTCAAAGATGAAATACAATGACATCATCTATGATTAAAAATTTGTAATACGCTCTATATTATATATATTTATTGCTATATTAATTAGAACACGATATATATGTATATATATAATAAATTTGTGTAAATCTTGAGTAAAATTCATTCATCTCTAATATAAAAAAAATAAAATTTTGTGTAATACTTTCAAAGAAGGACGTAACTGTATTTAATTCATGGAGGGTAATAATGTCCAAAGAGATGGACCCCATCATCGTTGCTCCAAAATAAAATAAATTTGATATCTTCCTCAGATACCTTCTCCAAAGGGAAAGGAAATATAATATAAATTATCCTTCTCTTGGATTCTTACCAAAAGCGAATTCGTCCCYCTCACCACTTATCATAATATATATATATACCCATTTGGCATAGCATTTCCACATAAAACGTTTTGGTAATAAATACTTTAAGCCTTTGAAGTGTATAATAGGGAAAAGTTAATCWACACGATTTTTGACAAAAATTCTAGTTATTTCACGCTTTTAAATATTTTWTCTATAATATACAGATTCCTATCTATTTTAGTAATTTTTACAATAATTGTATTATCTAATCGCATCTTTATTTAATTAATTAATTAAATTTAAAATTTTAACTTTTTCTCTCTTTTATTTAATTAGTATGAAAAATATTTCTTCACTATTCATATCGTTCAWGATTTAAGTATAATACAAATGTATAAATACAAATATGGATTAAAAAACAGAAATCATAAAATTATTAATAGGAAAGTTAATCAACACTATTTCATATAAATAAATGTGATGGTTATTAAACGCATTTGACAATTTAAAACTACTTTTAAAATAAAATCGTCAACCTCAAAAATTTTTACGTTTTCAGTCTAATTTTTTATAATTACAATTATYAAAGTATGACGTATACGATCACGTCTGACGATCAATGTATTATACTAACCCCACGTTCATCCCTCGATTATCTAATTACGTCTAAAATATATAACAAATAAGCTCAATAATGGAATAACTCTTCAAAAATCATAATTCAATTCTGACAATACTTTTCCCATATAAAATTGAAGTCATTTCACTAACCTAAATTACAAGTCCACATAAACAGAAGTATCTGGTGCAACAATAATTGTCAATTTTATTAAAATTTATCCTATATATAATAATGATTCCTAAGCTCCATTGTAGGAGCTATGCTTATTTAAAAGAGATGTTTTACATTTTTATAATCACAGCCTTTCTACCTATCACCCTTTCTTCTGTCATTTTCTATGTAATTAATTAATTTAGCCTATTTTAGGCATATCCTAGATTGGAGATTAAGGAGTTGCTTTAAATACCATTTTTATTTTTATTTTTTTCACCAAAGGTTATATTTTATTTACATTTCTCCACACACCTCAAATATACGGTAAAATTTGATTTATTATTTGAAAGAATGTACATATCTGAAGATTTCAAATACTCTACTACACATCTTATACTATACTTTAAAAATTGATAATTTTTCACCAATTAATCATTTATGTGGACATTATTTTCATCTTTGATCGATCTCTAATTAAGATTAATTGACARTTTGATTAGAACACGTAATTAACCATAAAAATGGTAAGAAAAAAGAAGAAAAAATAAAAAAGATCTAAAAAATGAACTATTGATGTTTTCTTAATTATTTTTAGAGTTAAAATTTAAATTGCATTGCATCCTTAGTAGGGGGCTTGCTACGAATTTGTTAATGATCTTAGAGACAATCTTTATTTTAATTAATTTTTATCAGAATATGCCGTCCTATGTGGAACTTGTCTATTGGTTAATCTCCTAAACTTTTCTTTTATTTCTTTTTTAACTAAAAGCTCAGATCAGTATTTCGACATTTTTGTGATAGAGGATGGAGATCGAGTCATCTTCACCATCTATTATTTTATTTTTTGCCTAATATTATATACAAATAATATCTACTAAAGAAAGGGAGAAAAAGGAATTTTCATCTCACCTTCTCCTGTTTTCGCTTCTTCTTGATGCTGATCATTATAACATGATCATGCCGTATTATTATACGTACTCTTTGAACTTGTACATTATATACTTGAACTACGTTTAAAGAATCTAAAATAATTGTGATTGCTAAAATACATTTTCTTATTTTGAATTCATAATTTTACCATTCACCCTTCTCTCTTTTTCTCGACACATGCGTAATTTATTTCATTAGTTGTTTTTTTTTTTTGCTTGTCTCACTTAACATGATCACGCACTGCATTCCTATATGGATAAATTTTTTCTAATATACTTCTCGGTATATTATATATATACATGTTGTCGTGTTTTAATTTGTATAATAGAATCTTTTGAACCCCTTATACATGCTCGTTAAACTTGTTGCTATGCGCTTGCCATGTCTCATCGAACTAGTTTGAACAAAAGCAAGGAGAGAATTAGGAATTCGATTTTGGACGGGCAAGAATAAATGAAAAAACATTAAGTGGATGAGATGGTATTTTCTATCAGGAATATTGTATATAGATGCAACAAGTTATTATTCCCACACAACATTTTAAAAAATATTGAGGAGCAACTGTCCATCCCTCGTAATATCCCCAACTCCATCCTTAGACAAAAGACTTGTTTTTGGCTTTATTATATATATATATATAGTGCTAGTACCGCTCGCAACTGTAAAACCACAGAACGCAAGCAAGACAACATGAGTCATGAGTTCCAAAAATAGTTGAAGAAATAGACAATTTCAGAAACCCACAAGACTGGGAACCTGAASTTAAAGATACAGACAGACAGAAGTTTTGACCTTTACAAGAACCAAGTCTTTCTGGTCACGCAATGCATGTAAATATAGTAAGTGATGCTTCAGAAAGATTATAATTATAGTATAAGAAAACATGGTTATAATTGGCAAGCATGTTCCGATGCCGCAGGAATTCAGAAACGGTCCCATTTTTTCTGCTCGCAGAATGAGAAAGGAGAAGCGTGTAAAGTTGTCTGAATTCTTACTAGCTAAAGACATTAAGGAATCTAACCATCTTCTTCTTGCCAACCTTTTACCTACATTGCAAGTAATCGTATGAATTTACGTACGAAAACAGTATAGAATCAACCACTATTAACATAGGTTTCGTATTGCCTAAGCAGATCGAGTTTCCCTAGCTGGGATTCACGATTTGAACCTCAAAATCTGTTAAAAGCTTCTGGTTTTGATCGTTAACTACGTAGATTATCTGCAGTTTTGCAACTGAAAACAGAAGCAATGCGTTGTAACGTGTTCACCAAGGAATACATATATATATATATGTAAACCCTAGTTTCTGACATTGTAAGACGTTAATGGATAATATAAAATGCTGGTTTTGGAGTGAAACAAGATTGTTTTCTCAAGTGGGTTTCAATTTGTTTCCAATAGTTTACCTCAATTGACAAAAGATAACAATGATAAGCTATTGGTACTCTCTTCCTTACAAATATAAGTCAACTTAGGAGAGAGGCTCTTTTGACAATATAATTCATTTCACAATTATTAAGACAATATTTTTAATATTATCCTTTTTTATTACTTAATATGCCTTAGATCAGTTTTAAGAAATATATTTTGAATAAAAATAAAAATTTAGTATTTATTATATTTGATTACTACCATTCCTTTTTTTATTTCGAAGAGAGAGATCGAGTAAGTAATGGAATGAAGGGAGTGATAGAGTCCAAATTAGTTTGATAATTGTGACGTATTTGATGGATTATGGAATAGATATATTGCACTAATAATGTATTTTTTTAATGGGCTCTTTGGAGAAAGTGGAGAAAAGAGGCAATTTTGGTGCATTTTGGGGCAAAATTCCAGCAATACACAGAATCTACTGTGTGGACATGTGAATGGACGCATTTGTGAAGGTGTTTTCAGCTTTAAAGATTATCTTTTGGAACATTACTGTTGTTTTGGAAAAATTATGGCATATGTATCTTGTATAATTTTAAGAAAATACTTATTTCCTTCATAGATTATGATTTTTTTAATTATTTTTAGGTAATTGAGTTTTATTATGATTTTGTGAGTTTCCAAATCGTACATATATGGGATAGGAACCACAATTATATATTATTCAGTATTCAGTATTCTATTACAGACTTTGTGTTTTTTGCTCCATGATTATGTGCTAAGCACTTTATTTCGGTTGAAGTACTAAGGAAGCTTGAGTTCAAGAAAATCGTGAGATCTAATTGTTTATCATCTTGATTATGTGGAAGTATTTATTTACTCTATATTTTTCGGAAAGTTTGGGTATTCAATTTAGTCGGTAAATCGAATCCCTTATTTAATTGATCTCTTTAGACCTTCAAATATGTAATTGTTTGTTAGGTTTAAATTAGTGGTAAATTGATAAGTTTATACTTGTTATGGGAGTGCATAATCTAATAAAAAATAAATTAGTGTATGAGTTTATTGACCATAAATTGGGTCTCTCTGGTTCTTAGTGTTGTCGGTACATTAAATCTTATGAGCCATCTCTAGGGTTGTCTATCGATTAGGAAGTAATTAATAAAGTGTTCTTTTAATTACCAACACTTAAGGAGAGATTGGTTATTAACGGCCATCCAGGACAACTATAACAAGTTTATTTGCAATAATTAAGCTATATTTGCATTTGTGATCGATTAAATGGAATAAAGGTGAAATTTAGGAACTTTAAGCGAATCTTTCCAATATATTGTTTACAACATCCTATCTACTGTTTCTTGATATTTAGGTGATTTGTTCGCTTTAAAATAATTGTTAATTTAGTACTCTCTTCCTAACTATAACCAGTTTACTTGTAATAATTAAGCTATATTTGCATTTGTGATCAATTAAATGGAATAAAGGTGAAATTTAGGAACTTTAAGCGAATCTTTCCAACATACTGTTTACAACATCCTCTCTAATGTTTCTTGATATTTAGGTGATTTGTTCGCTTTAAAATAATTGTTAATTTAGTAGTCTCTTCCAAAATTCTACATTTGTTCGTGTTTTAATTGAAAAAAATTTATTCACTTATTCCATGAGGAAAAGACCTTACTCTAAATTGTACTATTTTATTCATGTGAGAGTAGGTTATTTATTTTTAGTAGTTTAATGACACACCGAGTTTTAGCGCCATTGCCGAGAAATACAGTTCGAAATAGGCTTTCTTTTGATTATTATTTTTCTCCCTGTTGCTTTTCACTAGTATATATTGCGTCATTCTTCTCGTACATGTCTTACTTTACGATACAAAAATGGAGAAGTCAAATAGCTTAAGGAAGAAAGCAACAATGGAGGCGAGATGAGTAGTTGCTAAGGAAGAAGTGCTCAAAAATTCGTCAGATTCCGAAGTCGAGCTCCAAGACAAGGATACTAATCAAGAAGTGGTTCTCATTCAAAAAATCGTGGCAATCAAACTGACTCTACGAGAATGGGCCACTCCAGACATCAGCGAACAACCTTTTTGCATTAATTTTTCTGACACTGCAACTAATTTTGAATTAAAATCTGGTTTAATTCACTTACTTCCTAAATTTCATGGTCTTAAGGTGAAAATCCACAGAAGCATCTAAAGGAATTTTATGTAGTCTGCTCTACCATGCAACCTCAAGGGATGACTTAAGGATCAAATCAGACTAACTTCTTTTCCATTCTCTTTAGCTAATAAGGCTAAAGATTGGTTGCTTTACTTACCTCTCGGTATAATAGATGATTGGGGTACYTTACAAAAGCAATTTTTGGAAAAATATTTCCTAGCTTCTAGAGCTGCGAATATTAGGAAAGAAATTTGTGGTATTAGGCAATCTCATGGGTAATCCTTCGATGAATACTAGGAGAGGTTTAAAAAATTTGTGTTCTAGTTGTCCACAACATCAGATACCTGAACAATTGTTATTGTAATATTTCATTGAAGGACTTTCTTTTATGGAAAGGAACATGATAGATGTAGTCAGTGAACAAAATACTGGAATAGGCAAGAAATCTCATCTCTAACATAACTTCCAATCCTCAATAGTTTGACATGAGGCAAGATGTATACAAGAAGGTAAATGAAGTAAGTATATCCTCACTTGACCAACAAATGGCTAGACTAATATCTTAGATGGAAGGACAAATTTTAGGAAAACAAYATGAGGTGAAAGCTTGTGGCATTTGTATACACAAATGTCATCCTTCTAACCATTGTCTTACCCTATATGAAGATCCCAATGAACAAGTAAATGTCGTGGGAGGATTTCTTGGTCAGCTCCAAAGGAAGTATAATTCATATTCAAATACATATAATCTAGGTTGGAGAGATAATCCTAATTTTAGATATAGGAATAGGGGTCAAGGTTATCAACCACCTCCTCAGATAAGAGCACCACTTCTTCCAACTCAACAACTCGAAAGGTCTAGTAAATCTCTTGATGACCTTTATGATAAAATTTCTAAAAACCATGAGTTGATGCAACATGAAACTCAGAAATTTCAGTAGAATGTGAGTTTTTGGCAGAGAAGAGAAACAACTATGCATAATTTGGATACTCAAATGTCACAAATGGCAACTGCTATCCAAAGACTTGAAGAAAACCATAGAAAGTTGCCCTCTCAAGTGGTCATTAACCTAAGAGAGAATGTAAGTGCCATGATATTGAGGAATGGAAAGGAGTGGCAAGATGAGCCATCAAGAAAGAGCTGGATAAGGAGGATAATGAATTAACTGCCGAATCAATTATAGATATTTTCAAAGAAGTAAATAAGGATTCTCTTACACCTAAGATATTAATTCTTCCTCATTTTCTTGGTAAATTAGCAAAATCAAAGAATGCAGGTGAGAAAAAGGAAAATTTGGATACATGCTGCAAGGTGGAAATCAATATCCCCCTCATTGATGGCACTCGTCAAATTTCTAGATATGTCAAATTCCTCAAAGATTCCTGCACCAAGAAGATGATGTTGAAAAATGATGAGAAGATTTTATATTGGGAAGAACGTATCAGCAGTCATCCAAAGAAAGTTGTCCCAAAAGTATAAGGATCCAAGTATGTCTACTATCCCATGCATTATAGGGAATAAGAAGGTAGAAAGGGCTATGCTTGATCTAGATGCCTCAATTAATGTCATGTCTTTATTTGTTTAAAAAAAATGAATCTAGGACCTCTAAAAGACCCTAGGGTGAATATTCAGTTAGCTGATATGTCTAATTCTTATCTTGAGAGAATGATTGATGCTGTTTTAGTTAAAGTAAATGAACTAATTTTTCCTACTGATTTCTACAGTATTGACATGGATGATGTATGCTTCCTGACTTCTTCTCCTATTCTTTTGGGTAGACCTTTCATGAAAATAGTAAAAACTAAAATTGATGTAGATTTAGATGCTTTGACATTAGAGTTTGATGGTGAGATTATTACTTTTAATATCTTTGATGCCATGAAATATCTAAATGATTCTGAGGTTGTTTATCATATTAGTGCTATTTAACTCTTGTGTAGAGACATATGTAGAGGAGATTTTAGCAGACGATGAACTAGAGTTGGTATTGATGCAAAGCTTAACTRATGAYGATGCTCACTTTAAAGAGGGAGATGAACTAAAAGACACTATCATGACAYTCTACTCCTCAASAGAAGTAYACCTAAKGYTAGTATGTCCTCARTTGCCATTATYTACTACTAATGAAAAACTTYTTCCTTCTACTYTRCARGSTCYTAAGTTTGAGTTGAAGCCTCTACCTGAGCATCTCAAATAAGTGTATTTGGGAGAGAGTGATACATTACCAGTCATTATCGCCCAAGATCTCACCCAAATCTAAGAAGAAAACCTCGTGAGAATGCTTAAGGAATACAAAATGACGATTGGTTGGACTTTGGTTGATATTAAGGGAGTAAGTCCTTCAACTTGTATGCATAGAGTATTTTTGGAGSACGAGTTTAAACCTGTAAGAGATCCCTAGAGAAAGCTGAACCCAGCCATGTAAGAGGTAGTAATGGAACAGATTTTGAAATTTCTAGAATGAGGAATCATATATCCTATATCTGATAGTTAATAGGTAAGTCCCGTGCATATGGTGCCTAAAAGAGCGGTTTCCCATTGATTAAAAAATGAGAGYAATGAGTTGGTTCCTATGACATTGCAAACAAGTTGGTARATGTGTATAGACATTAGAAAATTAAATGCTGTCACTCAAAAAATCATTTCCTCCTTCCATTCATTGACCAAATGCTAAAGAGGTTGGCTGGTAAAGCTTTTTCTACTTTTTGAATGGGTATTTTGGGTATTACCAAATAACTGTAGCCSAAGAAGATTAARAAAAACCACATTTACTTGTCCTCTTGATACTTTTGCATATCGTAACATGCCTTTTGGTTTATGTAATGCACCTGACACGTTTCAAAGATGCATGATAAATTTGTTTTCGAACTTGATTGAAAACTGCATCAAGATTTTTATTGGTGATTTTACAGTTTATGTTGATTATTTCAATCAATGTTTAGATAATTTATCCAAGGTTTTATHATTTTATGGTTAAGAAATGGAYAGTTTTAGTTCATGTGGTATCAGCTAGAAGTAATTGAAGTARATAARACGAAGGTTGATTTAATTGCTCAAATGCCATAGTCTATTAATGTAGAGGAAATTTATAATCTTCTTGGTCATGCGGGATTTTACATGCATTTTATCAAAGACTCCTCCAAAATAGCCCAACCATTAATAGACTACTCCAACGTGATGTTCATTTCCAGTTGGAGATGATTGCAAAAAGGCTTTGATGTTTTGAAGTCAAAACTCACGTCCGCTTCCCATTGCTCAACCTCCTTACTGGAACCTTCCTTTTGATCTCATGTGTGATGCAAGTGACTATGCAGTTGGGGCAATCTTAGGGCAAAAACTTGAGAACAGCAACCATGTTATTTAATATGCCTCAAGGACCCTGAATCCAGCTCAATACATTTACAGAACAAGAGAGAAAGAGCTTTTAGCTATTATTTTTGCATTTGAAATATTTCAGTTATATTTACTGAGGTCCAAAATAATTGTTTATTCTAACCATGCAACCCTCAAGTTTCTCTTGGCAAAAATAAAAAAAAAAAAAAAGAGTCCAAGCCTAGGCTTATTTAGTGGATCCTCCTACTCCAAGAATTTGATTGGGAGGTCAAACATTGCAAAGGCATTGAGAATGGTGTGGCGAACACTTGAGTCATCTAATACATAAGGAAGACCCTTTACCTAACTCTAAGAGGTTTGTGGATGAACATATACTAGCCTTATAAGGTAAYGAAGGAAATGAGCCATGGTTCGTAGACATGTGATACAAAGCAATATGGATGCTAAAGAAGTTGGAAGCGAGAGGAAGTTACAACTTCAAGAACTTGAAGATATTCAGTTAGAAGCTTATGACAATGCGAGAATCTATAAAGAACGCACTAAAGCCATTCATGACCACCTTTGCGGCATAAACATTTTCAAATTGGTCAAAAGGTGCTTTTCTCCAATTCTTGATTGAAGTATATGCCTGGTAAGTTGAAATTCTGTTGGATGGGACCCTTCAAAGTTGTAGATATTTCTCCTCACAATGTGATTGAAATTTGGAGTTTGGACACTAACAAAACTTTAAGGTAAAAGGTCCTCGCCTCCAATTATTTTGAACATACTAATATTTCTGCTGTAGAGAAATTTCACTTAGGATGGCCCAAGTACTTTTTCGATTGAGCATGACTGGGTTAAGCCAAAGACTTTAAAGAAAGGCGCTTATTGGGAGGTAATGCAATGATTTTCATGTTTTTCTTTTTGTTTCTTAATTATATGTTCCCTTATTTGGTGATAATTGACTTCCTTGGATTTTTTTAAGGGAAAATTTTGCAGGTCAAATTTTGGAATTCATAGGATTTTTCAAAAGCGAACTTAAATTATCATCTACCCATACAGCCATCGGAGACAAAGTCAACCAATTTATCATATGCCCATATGGATTTTTCAAAATTCTACCTATGAGATGCCTTCCATCGTCAAGAAGAGTTGCCAAAATTCCATATGCCCATACGGATTTTCTCTTTGAAGAAAAAAGACCCAAAAAGAAAATTCTTTTCTTTCCTCCTCAAAAATCTAAAAATTCCAAAAAGGTTTTTTTTTTTGTATTTTTATTTATTTCCTCTTTTCTTTCCTATTTTTATTTATTTCCTTTTCTTTTCTTTCTTATTTATTTTCTCTCATTTTTCTTTTCTTTCTTATTTCTTTCTCTCCTTTTTCTTTTCTTTCTTATTTCTTTTCTCTCATTTTTCTTTTCTTTCTTATTTCTTTTCTTTCCTTTTTATTTTTTCCTTCTTCCTCTTTACCCTAACTCTATCTTTTCTTCTCATTTTGCAGGAGCTCCACTACATCCCTATCCACTTCTTCTCACCACTAGTTCTTCTCTTTCCCTCCACCAATCGCAGTTGCCTTCATCAATATTGAGTTCTCTTTCCGATCTCCACCAGCATGGTTCGCTATCAACAGCTTGTGCGAGATGAGGCCAACTGTAGAAACCTGGCGCTGCCTTCTTCTTCCTCTTGCCGAGACTGCTGCACTTATTCACCACAATACACAGCCAATAAAGCCTCGCCTTCCACTCATAGGGCAATTTCTCTCCAGCTTTCCCTTTTCTTTTCTTTTTTCTTTTTCTTTTCTTTTGTGTTATTCTTTTATGGAAATTATTTGGTATCCGTGCTTTGTTTTCCTTCCTTCTACTTGGTGATTCACTGGGGACATTGATGAACCATTTAGGTGTGGGGGAGTTTCTTTGTGTGTTATTTCGTATTAATATAGTTTGATTTGTCAAAAACATGAAAAAATACAAAAACATTTTATTTCTTTTTCTTTCAGTTTCTTTTTATGTTTGTTTACAAATTAATGTGTTTTAGGATCTCAAAAATTCCAATATTTTGTATGTCATTTGTTGATTGAATTATCTTTAACCGGATCTTTATCATATATTGTTTACAACATTTTATTTGCTGCTTCCCAATATTTCTATGATTTTTTCGCTTTAAATACATGTTAGTTTAGTAATCTCTTCCGAAACCTCCATTTGTTTGTATTTTAATTGAAAGAAATTTCCTCACTTATTCGCTGAAAAGACGATGTTATTCTATCCCCATACTAATTTATTCATTTGAGAGTAAGTTATTTATTTATTTTTTAGAATGTAACGACACATCAGAGAGATTGAAAAATCAAACTTGTCTTTTTCATCGATATGAGTGGTATTTATACATGTTACAAGAGTAAAAAAATAGGGAAAAAATAAATTAAATAACTAATGCCATTACATAAAATCCATTGTTTGTCTTGACTTGATTATTTAAGGAGATTAAATAATCTTGGACTAGGAAAAATATTAGACACTAAAGAAGGAGGGCATTCTTATTTTTAAATATATTGATACGTCAGATAAATTTAAAATGACAGGCAGAGAATAGAACGAAAATTACATTTGAAATAGTTAAAAATATCAATGTAACTAAGACTAAAAGACAATAATAACTAAAGACTAGGATGAAACCCTACGTATAATAAAACCAGCCTCTTGTCCCGCGAGAGGATGCAAAATAACAAAAAACCAACGCAGCACAGACCAAGAAGAAATTTTCATGCCCAAAGTTGGCAAGACAGCATAGAGACCTGTCACGATTCCTACCACAGTTGCTCCAAGGGCATACGTGATTCCATTTCTACAAAAACTCAGTTCAAGAACCTGCTCGAGTCGGCTCCTGGCATCTCGGAAATTAAACGGACTAATCACTGCTTGTAGAGAAGTCATGGCAGCCAAAAAATCACTGATAAGAAACACGATGAAACCAGCTTTCTTAGCTAGGAATTGGCTCCTGGACCTTCATTGTTATTGTACCCACCTGATAGAGTAAAACTGGCAGCAAAAAGTTACTGTTATCATGAGTGTAGCAATAATCAAATAAGTTTCTGCCATTCCTGCCAAATCGGGTTCTTTCATATTGCTTTCTATTTTTTGAATCACTTGCTAGAAGAATAACATCCCAACTCATTCTTGATAGCAGTCTGAAAATGATTAATGAATGTGTAAATTATGCCTCAGAAGCAATATTCATGAAGTAATGGAAATTTAAGATCCTTACCTGTCTTTCTGTGAACTCTTACAGTAGTATCAACTGAAATGTCTAACGGAGTCAAACCTTTGTGACGGTTATATGAGATTATGTCCAAGCAGATTTTTAGTAATTCATAAAGGTTTGATTCATGAGGTAATCAGCCCAAAATTGATTCAAAATGAAGTCTATAGCTTCATTCTGTTCATTTACACTGCAAGRTGAAGTATATTTCGGTGCCAACTCTCCCAACAATCTGGACAAGATGATAAAAGCTCTTTTATCACCACTATATGTCCATGAGTTACTGCCTTGAATTAGCATACATATCTTGCTATATAGAATAAACAGAATCTGACCATTCTCTTTTCTATTACTCAAATCTTCTAGTACAATTTTTTTTATTACACGATCAAAGCATGATATGTAATATTCTTAACTTTCTAATACATATTTTCCTCTATCTTAGAAATTAAGTTATATACATATCATACTCTGATTGATGTAATAGAAAAGTGGAGTAGAAAAGTGCGTTCGAAAGCCGAAGTTAAAGAATTATACACATCATACTCTGATAGTAAACGTATAACAAGAACTTATATTAGGAGTCGTCCAGGCTTCCATATCCCTTTCCTTTATAAAATGTATCCATCTGTAAAATTAAATTAAATCTAAGACGCTTCACCTATAGATTATGTAATTAAYTGAGAGCAGTAATTTTCTAATATGACGTGGAAATATCATATGATAAGTCAACAGCCTGGAGAGAGTAGCCGTTATTCTCTCCATAATTGGATTGGACAGGTGGGCCTCACAGTATCTTCAATCTTTCTAATATTCAAAATAAATCTGAATTAACTAACTTKRTTAATGGCAATTTTTTTTTCAGACAAAAATTTAAAAAGAATAAAGGAAACTAGCCGTTTGTGCCACGCTCTCATGGGCTCATTTGCAGACCACGTCAGTTGAAAAGTGGGGATAGGTCCTTAAGTTTCTTATTTCCTCTAAWATTTTAGTTATTCTCATTTTGGCCCCAAATAAGTTTCTATCTTCTTTAAAATTATAGAAAATAAAATTATTTTCGATATCGTCAAATTTTTTTTTCTCCACGATACTTATAAGCAAGGATTATGGAACCCTTAGCATTTTGAATTAATTGCTCGCTCTACTTTGAGCAATGTTTGTTATTAGATTAATAAATCATTGATAAATATTAATATTTTTAATATTTATAATTTTTACCTAAGATATTATCACATAATATTTTAAAAAATGAATATTCTTTTCGAGAAAGATTCCCCTGGTTTCTTCATGATTGGAGTAGCTACAGAAATTGTATGAGTGATTTTATTACTTTTTTTCTATAACTTTTTAGTCTTTATAGATAATTTAAATTGTCAAATATAAAAATAAAAAATATTTCACTTAACAAATAAGAAAAAAGAATTTAACGTAGCAAAATTTATTATTTAAGGCAACAGAAGAGAATGACGAAAATAAACAGTTATAGACAAATAAAAACTTTCATATCTCTATTAAAAATTAGAAATTCGAGTTTTTCATGGACGATAAATGTCATAACAAATATCTCCGTACTTATATACCTAGCTAGATTAGTCATGCAAAAAAAAAAGTCTGAACACCGGTATTAAAAAATAAAAGTAAAGATAAGGTATTGAAATTATAACTAATGAATTTGAATTATAAAAAACTATGAGGGTAATATTTTGAGATGCAGCAAGACTGAGGATGAGAGTAAGATTTTGATGTTCTTGCAGGACTAAAGAGCAAACAAATGCTCTTCTCTGACATATGAAAATCTTYAATGGCTGAGGGAGACACCATTAAAAGGTGGAACGAAAAAACCAGTTTGCTACAGAGAAAGAGACCCACTGAAGAATTCAGAGAGGAAAACGTTAAAAGCTTCTTGCTTTTCTGTACATTTGAAGCTTTTTCTTCTCCGCAGTTGCTATCTTAGCTCTTATTGGTGAATCCAAGACTTAGGATTTCAAATTTAAAGTTGAGTTAGAAACGCTTCTTTTGGGCGGTTTCAAGAAACAGGGGGATCTCAGCAGGGTGGCATACAAGAATCAATCAAGAAAGAAAGGGAATTGAAAAGTGGCATTTCCTGGGTTTCTCTTTCTTTCTTCAACGTCAAGAAACCAATGGGTGAATCTTCAGCTTGTCTTATGAGATCATTTTCTCATCCGTCTCCAACTTCACAGGACTCTCAAGAGGTCAGCTCAAGAAACAGTCTTTGTTTCCTTTTCACATTTATGTGTGAACCGTAATTTTAATTTCTTCGTATAACATGTGAAATTGTTTGAATGCACTGGTTAGAGTTCTGAATTAGCCAGTTCTAGGKTTAGAATTGCAATTCTAATTGTTGTTTAATCTTTAATCAGTTTGGTTCATTTCTTAATCTTGTTTAAATGCATCTATTATTCAGCTCCTAGTGTTTGTCATAAGAACGTTTTTGTTGGGAATCTTTTTATATTGCATACTGGTTGAATTACCCAATTCTAGGTTTAGCATTGCATTTCTGATAAATATTTAATTTTTAATCAGTTCGATTAATTTTCTACCAAATGATACTTGTGGTCTTCTGGTTATTATAAAGTAGGATTTTCATACGCTGTTGCAGGGAGATCCTCTTCGTCGTGCGCTGACATCATCAGTATCATTTGGTAGATTCATATCTGAATCATTGGCTTGGGAAAAATGGTCATCTTTCACTCAAAATCGCTACTTGGAAGAAGTTGAGAAGTATTCCAAACCTGGTTCTGTTGCTGAAAAGAAAGCTTACTTTGAAGCCCATTTCAAGAGAAAGGCTGCCCAGAAAGTGGCTGCGTCAGTGGAGCAACAAAATGCAGCAGTTAATGAATCTTCTACTGAAATGGCACAGGGACAAGAACGACGCCTTATTGCTATTGAAGAGGTACAGGTTGAGTTGAATCCCATTTCAGATTTAAACTTATCTGTTGATGAATCTGGCCGGAGTTCTCTCGAAGGGTATAAAATAGAAAGTGACCAAATTGAGGGAAAAGATCAAGGAATAGAAGAACCGACTTCTGAAGAAAAACCCGTTGGGTCATCTATCCTGCATGAATATGACCAAAGTCCTCTTGAAGGATGTAGAATAGAGAGTGACCAAATTGAGGGAATTGAGCTAGGAACAGAACTACCTACTTCTGTAGAAAACCAGGTCGAATCATCCATCCTGCCTGAATATGGTCAGAGTCCTACAATAGAAAGTAAAATRCAAAATGCGCAAATTGAGGGATCAGAACAGGATATAGAACACCCTATGTTTGTACAAAAACATGTTAAGTCATCTATCCTACTTGAAGATGCGCAATGTATTATCAACCAGCAGGAGGTGAAGGTACCTGATCAGGTATGTATACTATATTCATTAATTKAGGTGCTATATTAGCCATTTACTTCATTTTTAGCTGATCTTAAGTMTTCTAGGATGCTGCTACTGTGGAAGTGTCAGCTTTCTCAGATAAGAGGAAACCTGCATCATCCTCAGCAAAGAAATTAGGCCATAGGCAAGAGTCAAGGCTTCATCCACCTCTCAAGCCAGCCACACCAATGCAGCCAAAGAAGGGTGACCAAGGCACTTCTTACAGTAAGAGCACAGGAAGAGAATCGGCAGAAAAGAAGAGATCAACTCCAAAATCACTTCACATGTCACTCAACTTTGGTTCTTGTGTTGGTAATACCAACAAAACATCATCTCAAGAACTCCAGAAGATTGTAAATTCAAGACTTGTCAGAAATCTTAGAAGGACAACTAAGGAGAGCACAAAACAGCAAACTCCAACTAGGGTGCTTATTTGTTTTCCTGGATATTAGTTCATCTTTCTTGCCTTCCAATGTATATTGAACCATTCATAGTTTTTGTTTGTTTTCATTTCTGGAAACATAGGCATCTACCAATGGAGTATCTGTAACTCCTCAACCAGCAACTGGAAGGTAATCAGCTTTCTTAATCCTACAGTACAAAGAACTCAAAGAACTCAAATCTTCTTTTGGGTTTTTTTTTTTTTTTTTTTTGGGGGGGGGGGTAGATTTTGCTGCTGGTGATTGGGTTTCATTTTTTAATACACTTCAGTACAGTATTTAATTCATTATTTACAGGACCAAAAAGGTACTGAATCACCCAATTTATGAAAGTATGACGTCAGACTGCAAATCTCAATCCCTGTATATCCGGTAAGAATGTTTCTCTAATCTCCTCCTCCCCTGCTTCTTTTGCGATGGGCAAGGAGAAGCGTGCGGCTGATGATTGGTTTCCTAGTTCAATACACTTTAGTAAAATATTTATTTACAGGACCAAAAAGGTACTGAACCACCCAATTTGTGGAAGTATGACATCGGACAGGAAATCGGAGTCCCTGCATATGCGGTAAGAATATTTCTCTAATCATCTTCCCCTTCTTCCCCCCACCCCCCCCCCCCTCTCCCAACTTGTTAATAGTTCACCTTGCTAATTAGACTTTCCTCCGGATTATTAGTTAAACCAATGCCATATATTTGTGACAGCTCCAGTAGAATTAAGATTTATGAAGGAATATTATGCTGTACCTTACATGTCAAGGCCAAATCGATTTTGGGTTATCCTGTGGCCCCACCCCTGGTCTGAGTCAAGTTAATTTAGGAGCCCACCTTGACTTCTGATGATCTGGTTGTGAGAAAGATTAAACTCTACATCGTCTCCGGTACATGTTCGTTTCCAAGCCGTAAGGAATCCTAATCCTCCTTGTTACCCTGAGGATGTATCCTCCTCAGCTAAATGCTGTGGGAGAATATCGGTGGCCTCTAGCTTGCACCTTTGCAGCCTTCTCAAGCATTTGATTCCTTTCCCCCTTTCAGGCACCCCATCAAGCACCTATATGTTATGGGTGACTCCTGTTCCCCTCGGTTTTTCTCCCTTAATTCTCAGTAAATTTTCTCCCTTCTAGTGGTTATTGATTATTGATCTTGCTTCCAAAAATTGATGAACAAAGTCACAATGAGTCTTAAAAACCGAAGCCTTTTTTACTTAAAAGATATGAAGAGAATGTCTTAAGAAGTTCAGAAATGGGAGGAATTTTATATAGAATTCTAATGTTTCTGAACTCTTTGACAGAAGTTCAATATCTTCAACTAAAGGTACAGTGAAAGCACAATATCCTGTTGTTTCTGCTTCCTTCAACTTAAGGACAGAAGAAAGGGCCGCGAAACGTAAAGAGGCAAGTCTRAGACATGGCTGCAACTTTTATCTTCTGCCTTCAATTCCATTTTGTTGGTTTCTCTGCTATCTTTCTATCAGTTGTTCTCTCGTTGACACTTAATATTTCCATTCTTTCAGAATCTACGACAAAAGATGAGTATGGAAGCTGCAGAAAAAGAGCAGCTCCAAGCGAGATTGAAGGTGTTCCAAACATCTACTTAATAACTACAGTAATATACATTACATTAGTTAAAATGTGTCGTAATTGGATTCATTGGGAAGCTCTAACATTTTTCTCTGACTCAAAGGTTGAACTTTATAATTATGAAACAATTTAACAAAGCAAGTTTTAGTTACAATTCTGAGTCTTTTAACGTAATTCGTACTGAGAAATTATGGAGTTCTTATAGTTTCAGAAGATGCTAACTACTTATCTTCTATTCTCTTTGCAGTGGAGAACACAAAACGAAGCTAAAGATGTGCGACAGTCTACCGTGTCTCAAGGTAAAACAAGTGCAAGCTTCCAACAGGGAATAAAACCTTTACATGTTCAAATGAAGAAGGTATGTAAGTGTACTTGTTTCATTTATTTATCATAGTTGTCTTGTTATCGGTAACATTAAGTCCTTTAAGGTCCAGGTGTATTGCCTGGAAGCCTGGGACTATCTGTGAATGCAGCAGCATGTAAAAGTATCCTGCTGTTTTGTGGCTAATGAAATTGACAATGAGGCTTTTGCAACCTTATCTAGTTGTTAGATTTTGGTTCACTTTGAAGTTTCTTCATGTGCTGGTGGATTTTCCTAATTGGTGTGTACTTATTGCTTCTATTTAGATCACAAGAACACAACCATGCTCACCGGGAATTGAAAAGAAGCAAGAATCTGAAGTACTTCATAACAATTCTAGACCAACCTGGAGGCACTCAGTGAAGG
Organism: Rhazya stricta; assembly: GCA_001752375.1. NCBI lineage: Eukaryota > Viridiplantae > Streptophyta > Magnoliopsida > Gentianales > Apocynaceae > Rhazya > Rhazya stricta. The sequence goes on from MEJB01000051.1 coordinate 4,346,509, forward strand.
CAGATAGCTTCAAGGATCTTCGAAAGAACCACCCACCTCCAACCTATTCTACCAAATTGTTTCCACAGAAAAATAGTACGAACGAGAATACTTCTCCCAATATTCAAGTATAGAGGCTGCTATAGAAACATGCCTGCAGAAGATGTGTCAGAGAATGGTGGCCTCATCAACCATTTGGAGCTGCTTATTAGATCAATATAGAGGATCGTCAATAGATATTGATTTTACTTWCATCATACATACATGCTGAGATATCCCTTGTTTCTGTTGACTAGAGCTTTAGTCCTCAAGAAACTTCTTTTTGTCATACCATTCTTTTTGCTGATATTATATATGAATAAAAGGAGTTAGATTTGATCCTTATGTTTGCTGTCTGGTTAGTTCTGTTTCTAATCTTCGTTTTCTTCATTTGGTTGCTTAGGAGGTTGGTAACTAAGTCTAGTGCAGGACTGGGGATTTGTTGATCGGTGGAGGTTAATTTGGATAATTAAAATTTTCATTCTACTTTACTAACTAACTAATCTATTTATCACCATGAAGATTCACTTTTGAGGAATCTACATCAGTCATGTCACCTCCGATTTCATCTACTTTATGGGTTTTTTTWAGCTTTCAATTTATGTCCATCATATGAAAATTGAAGTTGGCAAAGAATTCATATACCAAATGCATGCAACAATATGTTTAAGAAAATCTGTGCATGAGAGACTGGTGGAGCTTATATTTTTGAAGGATGGAATCATCATGACTAGTCTTGTTGCATCATTTCTAGGGGGAAAAAGGTTTTGTTAACATGCTAATTTTGATGCTTGGGACACAGTCCTTGGTTATCTTAGTACAAGTTATTGCAGATTACTAGCTAATAGAATAGCAAATATATGTGCATAAATTGCTTCACTGAAACCTCTTGATTTGCAGGAGAGAAAGGGGGGGAGGGGGGGAGGGGGTGTTGGGGCTGAACTTTCAATCGTTTCGCTTTTAGGGTCCGAGTCCTGCACTCTGAAGTTAACTGTGAAGAACGGGAGTGCATTTTGAGCCTACAAGCATGCACAAGCAAATAATTTCTGACCAATCTAAAGAGACAGATTTGTTCAGAAACAATGAAAGATAAGAATTATGTCTCGAACATGTGCATTTTCTTATCCTCCATGAAGCAGCATCCACATGTCAAAACTTTATCTACGAGCGATACAAGAAACAAGCTTATTATGCTTAAATAGAATTCGGTACTGCTGTTGATACATGTTTTAACACCCATGTTTTGGAAGTTGAGGAAGATGATGTTCTGCTCCATTAAGGTGAAAGTACTTCCTCTACAAGCCAATTGACTGGTATATGAAGAGTAAGGGACCTTCCTTTGTTGATGATGGCAGCAAAACCAGCCATGGGGTCCCAATAGTTGTGTTCATACTATGAATAGACCTTGGTCAATCACAGAATATTCCATCATGTCCAAAGGCAACTCATAATCAAACTTCAGTGAATCGTACAAATGGGAAGGACCTTCAGAAACGAGCCCCGGGTCACTGTAGTTAAAAGATTCTATGTTCTCAAGCCCTCCATTTACTGGATGAAAGTCACCTTCAAGAGAACAGCCTTGTTGATTCTCATCCCAATATGCCAAAACCGATTGTCCTCCCAAACWAAGGCTTCTTTGTGCTGATTCCATGTCACTAACAAGAATCTGACCTGAGCTATGGTTCTTCATGCTCCACAAAATGCTGGGGTTCGGCTTAAGAGCTGGACGATTTGCTAATTCACATTCAGGTGGAAGGGAGAGCAAATCAACTATGTTTCCCTTTGGAGAAAATTCTCCAACTCCTCCACTTCCACCCTTAACAAAGACGGGCTTCATTTCTGTTTCTGCCAGCTTATCTCTATGCATGCTAGAAGTCTTAGAATCAAAGGAGGGATTCAGTTTTACAACATCAAATTGGATGTTCTGATTAAGACTAGGAAATGACAGAGGATTGAACCCACTTTTTCGCTGGAAATGTTGCTTATATTCTTGATTGGTTTGAACTTCTGAACCTCCTGAATCCCATGTATACTGTTTTCCGATTGCAGCTGCATATTTTACATCAGAATCAAGTTGTCTGAAAGAATGATTGCGGCCTATCCTTGAAATGCTTCCTCTCTGAGAATCAGGACTATCTCCACTTATGGCATTCGTTGGTTCTACCATCGGCATTGTAACAGTGCACTTCATGTCTCCCTCATGGATTTTAAAATCAAAATTCTGCATTATAGTCTTGTTTCCAGAAATACCACAACTGCCATTGATTTGCTGAATATTGACTGAATTCTGAAGGCAGTTTCCAGCGTGTTCTTTTGACGAGACATCTGACTGCTTCGTTCCACCAAAGGAGGAGGTTAGCTCTTTCTCTTTCTGCAGTCTACTCAGGTAAAGACGATACTTCTGAACAAAGAAAGATGTCTTCATGTGATCTTTGGTGATTAACAAATCACAAGGAGAATAAATCTAGGGCAGAGCATCTAATAAAGGTTAGAAAGTGAACCCAAGACCAAACAAGCAGATGGATCTTTCTATCTGTATCTTTCTTAATTAAAATTTGAAGCTGATGGCATTGAATTCAGATGGGATATACACACAAGAAAAAAGAAATCATAACAAGGATGGTAAGAGATATTGAATATTGACGTTCAAATACTTTTAAAGGTTTGTCTTGCAAAACATGGGGTATACCTTTAAAAACATCATGCCAATTGTTACGCTTAATATGGGTGACAAGAGTGAGGAAGATTTACCTGCAAGTGGCTAGCAACATTTTCTCTAGTTAACCAAGGCACCCCCATCAAGTCAAGTATCTTCTTAGGACCAACTTCTGCAGGATAAAACCAAAATCATGGAATCTAATGAGCCCCAAACAGTTACTATACATGAAACTGGAGTCACTTTCATGTCAATTATTGAAAAGGACAAGTTTTTATTAACTCACTATCAAAACCAATTTGGTTTACTGCTTTGACAAACTTCTGATGAAGATCGACAGTCCAAACCACTCTAGTTTTCTTAACAGATGAAGAATCACTACATTCTCTATCATCGTGCTTGTTGTCAAAGTCTTTTCTTTTCTTTCCTGAAATCAGATCATTTCCGCTATGATATTGTCTATCCTCAGATTGGTCATATAAATTCCTCATAAGTTGGATTTCCTCRAGTCCTTCATGATTTTCGATTTCTTTCACCTCGTGTATCCACTTTCTAAATACATGTTGCCATATGTTACGGAGCTCTTTCATTCTTATTGGCTTGAGAAGATAATCACATGCACCATGTTGAACACCTTTCATCACTCTGCTTGTTTCTCCATCTACAGACATCACTGTGCAGGCCATCAATCGCTATGAGTATTTTCTAATCAACAACTGATCAAAAAAAACAAAAAGAAAAGGACAAATTTCGAAATACAAAGATCTGAAATTTACTTATGACTGGAAGATCCATCTCTAGTCCAACATGCTCCAATAGTTTGAAACCATCCATGTCAGGCATATTAACATCACTGATAACAATGTCAAATCCATCTTTTCTCTCTCGAAGTAGGTCCAGAGCCTCCCTTGCTAGGCCACACGTAGTCACTGAAAGACATAGAGCTCAATTGGAAGAGGAATAGGAAAGTGAAGAAATGTTTATCCACATGAGCAATTTAGAGCCAAATACAACTAAAACGAACAGAAGAAGATCCCTTTTTGAAGGACAGTTCAACATCAACCAAGATAAAACACCATGTCAGAAAAAAATTTAAGGGTGTCCAATAAGTGTCCTTTGAGAAGGCTTTGGATATCCCCATTTGCCATGCCAAATTTAGCAAAAGCTACTCACTGTTCTGTCTCAAAATAAAGGTGCTGACTGCAAAGGCCGCATGTCAGTTGGTTAGCACTGTTGTCCAAGACCACAGACCAGGGGCTCAATTCTCATCTCCAGCAATTGCTAGCTATACCCTTTCCCCAAGGCACGTTTCGCCTTCCCCAAAAGGGACAAAGAAAAAGAACATCCCTAGACACTTTACTTTCCCATTCTGAGCTACACCCAAGAGAATCATAGAACTGGTATAAGTATTGTGGATGGATCATTAATTTGTAGTGCATCTACGGATCCAACAAAAACACAGTTCTGGATTATCATTGTTCCTCTTATCCTTTTCTTTCTTGCCCTTCTTTCTGGAGTGAAAATATATTCCTGGACAACATGTGAGAGAAGCCCTACTAGCATATAAAGGTGTGTCCCATAAAATTCCCTCCGAGTCCCTAGCCGTACTACTATGTTCAGTAAATGACATTACAGAACAACATATTAACAGTATATTGTCCTGAAAAATCAAACTATWGAAGAACTTGAAGTGGGATCTTTGCTTTTTCCTATGTTGGCTGATTGTTTCCACTTTCACATTTTTATGGTTGCCCTGAAGTTCAGAACTTTTTGTTGGAGGGTTAAGGAATATGCACTTAGTCAGCACCCACTGATGCATATCCGGAGCTGCTTCCAATCAAAAAGCCACCAATAATTGTTCCATGAACAAAATATGTCCTGGCTGGAGGTTTCTTTCATAAGAAATAAGTATTTCTTTATAGCACTAAAATGTTAAACCTTTAATTCTGATAGTCAAAATCGTAACATTGATAATAACACATCTGAAAACAACAGAAGCTAATTAATCTCAAGAACATTCCATTTCCCAAAAAGAAAAAGAAAAGAACCCAAAAAAAAAAAAAAAGGAGAGAAATAACCATGTAAAATTCAATGAAACAAAAAACAGAAGTATGTCTATTCTCTGACCAAAAAAGATCTTGAGATGGCACAAAATCGACTTATGTTTCCTATAATCCTCTCATAACCAGAAGAATTTGCAGATCAAAGAGTATCTTAGTCCATATTCTACTAACGGAGATAAGTTTTTGGATCAAAGTGTTGGTGTTAGAAGAGACACAAACTGAACAGACGACAAGCCAACACCATAGTGTAAGATTCTACATGACAAGAACTTCAACTGATTCTAAAAGAAGAATTCTTTCGTTTATGCCTAAAATAGAGATCAATAAAACCCAAATTCATCAAATGAGAAGCAGCAGCAAAAAGGTCTTGCAGTCCTCATTTYAGTTGGGGTTTGGACATAGCAATTGAAAATTCAACCTAAGTGCAGAGAGATTATAATCAGGAAAAATCAAACTCAAGATTGGTTTTAACACTCTTAGTATCAATAAAATTAAGGGTAAAGACATAATTCTAAAAAAGGAAATAGATAAAACAAAAATACAATCCATATACTTGAAGAAAACGTTATGGAGCAGAAATTTAGCATAAAACTTCAACAATCACACTTAGAAGAAAAGAAGGGAAAAAACAACTTGCTTCATAAGCAATGATTTAGGGAAATCAATAATTAAAGAGAAAGAGAGTAAAAACAAAAGAACTGTTACAAGTCACCGGACCTTCATATAAGCATTTCTTGAGCATTTTCTCAAGAATTTTGAGCCAAGTAGGATCATCATCGACGACAAGAACACGTAAACCCGCCGGAAAAGCATCAGTTCTCGGAGAAGAATATCCAGTAACCTCCATCACGCTGAGTAAGCCACAATATTTTCAGGCAAAATACAAAGACTTAAGAGTAGAACTGGGACATGTATGTACGTAAAACTAGTAGAACTGGGCCATAATAATACTACATAAACAAAGAATTTTAAAGAAAGTCCAAGATATTAGAGTGAGACAGAGAGAGAGAGAGAAAGAAGAATTGAGAGAGAGAGAGAGAGAGAGAGAAAAATTGAGAGGGAGCTCGGAATTGAGTTTTAAGGATGAAGAGCAACAAAGGAATATTGGCGCCGGCCTGCCAGCTGTTGCCAACGTCCAGAACCCCTCCTTGGAAGAGGAGACACCTTCCTCCTGTTGGTATGATCACGCATCAAATTTTCATTTTGCTGTTCTTCTCATTCGCTGTCCTCCTTTTTGCTAATATCCATGAGAATCCAACTGAAATCAAACATCAAATTCATTTGTTTTCCTTCCCTATAGTTCTCTTCCCATTACATTTATTCGATGATTATAATCATTTCACTTGATAAAAAACATAAGCTTCTAATCGAATATTATTTTTATTATTATTTTAAGTTGTTAGAAGTTTAAAAAGATGGAGAATGCTGAAAGTCCGAAAATGATCTTTCAATGTAGTAACAGCTAAAACAGGGCAACTAGGAGTTAAGCTAATGGCATCTATTGTGAGAAAATGCAGATAAGTATTTGATTCTAAGAATTAAAGGTAGAGTTTAAGCTAACATAGAAGAACATAAATCCAATAATGTTCTAATTGCAGCCGAATTCAATTCAGATTTTTTGGATTGAGCGGGTAACTCAATGATTATGGTAAAAGTCATTAGTTTAAAATTGATTATTCGTAATGATCTTACTTTTTACGTTAATATCGTCGAAGTTCTCCTTCCAAAGCATTTGATAATGGCTAATCTAAACTCAATTGAGACTTGGGTTGAACGGCCAAGTTCGAGTTGACTAAAATTTTGAATGCAACTCAACAATTGTGCTTAAAGTTATTAGTTGGAAACAAATTATCGCTAATGGTTTTACTTTTTACGTGAATATCGCTAATGTTTTCCTTCCAAAGCATTTGATAATTTTCATAATAATTTCTAATCCAAATTCAATTGAGACGTTAGTGTGAAATGGTTCAAGTTGATCGAGTTTGGATAGACTCAAATTCTAAATGTAACTCAACAATTGTGATGAAAGTTATTAATTTAAAATTAATTATTTTTGAGTAATTTTACTTTYTATGTGAATATTGACAATATTGACAAATCGTTGTTTGAATTGTTTATTCCTTTTTTTTTCTTGTAATAGTGTAGAACATGTGTCATCTTGAAGTTACTTTACTTAGCACTAGAAGAAGAAGGTATGTATTATGGAAGTCCCACAAAACAAAAAAGTTGGTTTCCTTATGTTAGAGCTAAGACCAGGTGGCTGAAGAAGAAGAAGAAGAACAATGATATGTACCTTTTCTTTCAAGAATGACAAACATTCCTAACCATTTCCTCATTGGAAAACAACTTTCCTTACCAGGATTTTTCACTTGTCTTTTACATTGTCCAATAGTTGTTTAACATTTGCCTGGCTATGGGGTTGTCCCCCTATTACCAAATAGAATTCCTCCCAGTGCCAACATAGAAATAAATCAATTGGCTACAACCACAATCATGCACACCACCTTATACCATAAAATAATGGATTGGGAGGTATAATACACTTATATATGCCTGTTTATGTCAAATTCCTCTTATAAGTGGACTTGTGAGCCCAGAGAGGGCCTTGTACTATTGTACTTTGATGGAGGAGGCTTTGTTAAGAAGCCAAAAAAATGTTTCCTGATGGCCATGGATATTGAATGATATTCGAGTTATATTACTTTTTAAATAAGATTTTGAGTTAAGTAARGGATTCTGAATATTGGATGATATCTTGATTAGGATTAAGTTTTCTTGATTYGATTGTTTTCGTTACTTATCCTAAGAGATCGGTTTCATTCGTCTTACGATTTTACTACAGCAAGAAGCACTTTCAAAATGTAGAAGCCATTTACTTATGTTCTTTGAAAAAGAAAAATATTAGTTAAACTTTTCTTTCGAATTTTAAAAGTTTCTTCTCAATTAATTACTGAAATTTTTCTTAAATGGTTGATTGATAAAGTGTTTTTGAAAATTTTTATTTAATAAATTATTTTTATTTTAACTGTAACAATAAACTTAAAGTAGTTTTGGAACCCTTCCTCTAAAATAACCTTTTAAAGTTAAAATTAGAAGTAAAAAGATAATCAATAATTGTTCAAGACAGCTTTTGACTCAAAAATAAAGAATCAAAAGCAATTTATTTTAAAAGATTAAGAAGTGAAAAATAAAGAATATCTAAGCATAAAACTCAGTGATGGATCTTTATTACATGGTTATAAAATACTATTTCTAGAGCCAACAAATGAAGGGTAGTGATCTTATGGTGGGTTGCTTTTATGTTATTGAGAGTGTCCAAAATGGGATGTTTTGATAAGATTGCATGGCATCTCCTTAAACCCTAAATATTTTTTGTCCTATCTAACTTGGTTTCTCCAAACAAAGAGGAGGAAAGGGTTTGGCACTTGTCATGATATCATGGTTTCTCATGATTAATCTTGAGAAATTTCTCCTCTCATCCACTTTCTCATTGTTTCTTGGTCGAACATGATTAGTTGAATGGTTTTGGGGGACAAGAGTTAACTCCAAGTTACCTTCAAGTAGATTGTGGGGATTTGGGGGTTTTGGTCAATGAAGTTCATGTACAAGCCAAGCAGCAAACGAAGTATTATTTTATAATAAGTTTAAATCCTAATCTTCTTGCTTAATTGTTGGGTTCTATTTTATCTCATCCTATTTATACTCAATTATGCAACGTCATTGTTGGCTGATGACCAAGAAATACGACTATCGTTGTGCCACGTCTCTTTCTACGTATTTTATCARTCCACRTTCGTCTTGATCGATTACTCGGTTAATACTGCCCCTTAATKTTCAATGTAATAGTTCTAAGAGTATAGAATACTTTTGTCAAAATTATACGTACTTTAAACTCCTTTAAAAGTAGTGGGGTTGTTTTGGTACTTTCTTTTACATTTCCAATGCAAGAGTATTGCTCAAATGAATTCTATTTGTATTGCTTGCTAGCTMTAGATAGCCATAAATAGTGCTTATATATGGAGGGGACATTTTGAGAGTGGGGTAGGAGGGGGCTTTCAAAAGGCACTTAATGGCTATAAAAAGGAAAATGCCCACTAACGAAGTCCCCCTTTTTGTTAAAGACAGAGTATTTTGCTTAAAGGGATTATGAGCATGATTGGGGTTATTAACAAATTGGGAGGATGAACTCCATGCAACTTCTCTTAAAGTGGAGTCTTCCTTTTCATTAGTTTAATCGAAAGTTGAGAATTTTAACCTTAACCTTCATTTGTTCTCATTTGATGCTTGTATGATTTGTCATTACTTCTTTATTCTTCTCAATCCTTCTACACACATTTTGACTCCTCTTAACTTATGGTTGCTTAGTCATTATAATATTATATGTTATATTTATTCCCAGAATATGTATACAAGAAAGTTCTGGTTAGGGGGGTCAATATTTCCTCTCCAGGATGCTGTAGGAAGCTCAAGTACTGTTTCCTTTTTTTTTTTTTTTTTTGTTAACTATTGCTGACAAATCTCGCAAACACTTAAGCCCATTAGAAAAACCCCATGTGACGAGTGACCAATTATATTATTCAACAATTGAATGCAGAATTAATTCCCAATAAAAATCAAACCCACGAACCAAAGACTTGTCGCAATTTTTACTCCTTCGACCTTTGTTACTCGGCCATGTCCCGAAGGCTCTCAAGTATCATTGCTTGATTGATACTTTTAGAGAGACAGGAAATATTTTTTTTTTTCTTTTTTTCCCCACTTCTCTTTCCCCTCTGGTTGGCAACTTGGCATCATTTCCTCTGGTGTATGGGTGTCTTTTTGTTGGGGGCGGGGGGTGGGGGATTGTTTCTAATTGGACCTCTGTTATCAGCTGGGAACTCTATAATATCCCAATCAAAGATAACTTAGGCCCATAAACAGAAAATTAGTTGCCAGTATGCTTACAAGTTACAAGCCTTGAACCAAATTGTACATTATGGATTAGATAATTATGATCATTACAGAAGTTGGTTCAGACTTGTGATAGAAGATCACCATTTCAACAGCAAATCAGTAAGTTCAAAGTGCTTGCTGTGTTTTCCACATCACTGAAGGACTTCTAAGTGATCCAACACCAAATTCCTTCTTTCTTTCCATACCATGGTTAAGTAAACAAGAACTAGAAGAGAGAAAGGGAGGAAATCACATCTTCCCTGTTCCCCATGTCAAAGGAATTAGAACCATGCAAATGATTAACCAAAACGTGCTTCATGAACAACATCCTAAGAAATTTAAAAGAATCCTTAGACGACAATGTATCAAGATATTACTCATCTCATCTTCCTTTTTGCCTTTACTCCAAAGAGGGAAATAAAGAACTTTGGATTAAAAAATACGACATGATATACAGGCACGGGGAATGATCATCACAAAACAGAAACTTTGCAGGGGATCCACTATGCAGATGCCCCTGATTTTGATTTCTCTCCATTTTGAGTAACCAAGACCAGAGTAAAAAAGCCTCGTCTCAGAAATATTTGGCAGAAGTGAGCCAAGAAAGACATTATTATTCATAAACCGATCAATAAGTGACACATGTGACAGTATGAATTTGTTTTATCAGACTCATCATATATAAGATATGCTTCATTATCCATGAAGTTAACATATAATTTTAAAGGAAATACACATTAAGGAAACTTACAGATTTGCCATTCTCAGGTTCCGAAAAACTGAGCTAGATGCTGGCATATCTGCATCTTTACAGAGCTTTCTAATGATCTCTTGATCTTTTCTGCTTTGCTGCAACTAGTGGGGCTCCATAAATAAACCCACCTCGTTGCTGGTTACAACTGGTAAACTTGTTGACGAGTTCCAAGAATTTCTCCATGGATAATCTGAATTGCTGTTAAACAATCTTCCAAGTGACATGATCCTTATGCCATCTCTAGAATATGACACTATGTACAAACCGTTCTCAGTAAGTTAGTTCTTCTGCTAGTTAAATCATGTAGTCATAGAAAACCAAATTGTTGTTGGACACTACAAGTGGCAATTTCTCGATATAAAGGTAGAAACGTCTTAAATTCTCCTTTGCAAGGGTGACAGTGTCAACCACATCACAGTTGCCTGTTAAAATCCACAAGTCTCCAGAGCTCACTCTCTTCAGGTTGCCTCGGCAGAAAGGGCAGGATTGCGATCGAACATACCTGAGATCAAATGCTAATGAGAACCTGCACTTTTTAAGATATAGCAAATGTGAGGGCTAACTTACCAGTCATGGTAACAACTAATGCACATTGAATGGCCACAATTAGGCAAGACGACATTGGAACCAGATTCCATGCATATTCCACATTCATCATCCCTTTCGGGATCTTTATGAGGCTTTTTTCTCTCTTCCATCCCTTTCCTGTTGAAAATGCCAAAGCCTTGAGTTCTCTTGTAACTGTCATCCATCAATTCTAGAAGATCATCTTCAAGTTGCTTCAGCAAAGGATAAATAACACCTGGAAGAATTTCAAATAGAGCTGAGTTTCTTTCGACACATCCATTTATGTCAAATCTTAAACGATAACAAAATGTAAAAAGAGTGTCAGAATAAAGAAAGATACAGACTATAAAATTCTCTGGTAGATGCTTTCCTTTCTTCTGAAGACATCTTTGTCATGCCATCCCCATATTCCTAGTCAGAACGATAAAGAAATAGTTTTAGACTTCATAGCATTATAAACCTAATGAATTGATCAAAATTAAGGGAAGGGAAGCTATTCAAATAGCTCCTGGTTAATTCCTTTATCATCATAATGAATAACAAGTCAGCCTAAAGCATACGGATAGTAGAGGTGCCTAGAGCTCACCTTGTACACAAGTATATGAAGAAGACCCAAACAACATGGTAGCCTATCCAAACAACTATAATCCATCCATTCTATCAGAAATAGAAAGAAGGGAGCAAAGGGGCTGTAAGATACTTTCATTTGAATGCACTCCTCACCGAAATCTCGTGGGAGAGCAGCAGCCCTGGAGAATGGGCAATAATGATACAGGTCATTACAAATCATTTATTCTAGTTTCACTTAGCACCAAAACTACAATAAGAACATACTTGAGAAACCATTTTGACCATGGCTTGGGACAGAAATATAACAAGCATAGGTTGACACATGAACAATTCAACAAGAAACTCAAGAAATGGACGAATCAAGGACAAGAGCATTATAAATAATATCATATTTATAAACAGAAAGAAAAGAGCTATTTTCTAAAAATGTAAATAGAACCCCCAAAGTTACCAACTTTACTTCTTCAAAGACGTACACCCAACCACCACAATTATGTCAAACCAACAACCAGAAAATTAACCAAAGGGCGAAAAAAAAAAAAAAAAATCAAAGACCAGTTCTAAACAATGGCAAAGCAAATACATGATTCTACAACATGCAAACGAATTCCATCAAATTCATCCCAGCAAAGACCAACAAATATCACAGAAAGCGTAGAAAAGAACAGAAGACATTAATTCCTAAAACCATTTGGGAAACGACTTACAGAGTATTGGCATGTTGAACATCAGCTTCAAGTGTTTTGATAGATTCTCTAAAAGAAGATTTCTGGGTCGGATTCAGCAACATTTGGTGGTTGAGATAAAGGCTCTGAGAAGAAAGTAGCTAAAAATGACAAAAAAGATAGAAGCTTCTAAAAGGAGCTGTGAGAGAGAGAGAGAGAGAGAGAGAGAGAGAGAAGGAAGGAAGGAAGGTGAGAGAGAAGGGTATTTGTTAGTTAACTCGGCTCTTGCTGCTTGGTGCCGTAACCTTCTCGGCTCCAAGAAAAGTAAAGGATATCTTTCTCTTCTCTTCACCTCTTGTTGTCTCTTTCTAGCACCAGGCTCATGAGAAGAAAGTAAATACTTTTGATTCTTTCTTCGGCTACTGTTTCCATGTCTCACCTTTCCTCGTCACTTCGCCCACTTTGGCTCCTATATGGCTCTTGCTATCTGTTAACATCATATTTGATTTTGATATACTCTACCACAAATTCCCACTGTATTTCTGGTCCAAAAGTGAGAGGAATTTTATGCCTTAAGCAATTTAGGAGTTTCTTTCGACTCCAACCCATATTCAAAATCAGAAGATTTTAAATATTATTTCAGTTCAAACATTTTATATATATGAGATTATCRCCTAATTTGACTTCCGCAAGATTTAAGTACTTGAATTGCCCAGTTGAATGGGAAATGAATAATGCTACCTGGCTAATGAAGGATGGCTGATCTCTTAAATAATTGTCCTGACATTTTATGAATTCTCAGGTATTATATCCATCTATTGARAATAAAACTCTGGTATCTATAATTTTTTTAATTGAARATCTTTCAATACACTATTTCAATGCATCTTTCTTGCTTCACACCCTCTAATAACATCCATAGCACAACATATACATATACTAAATCCCTCCTCGAAAACTCGGAGCCTTGGAAATAATTCACCTTTGATTGATCGAGTAGCATTACTTTATTTTCAAAATAATAATAATGATAGTAGTATTATAAAAGGAAAATATATTCTGGTCCAACTTATTGAAGGGTATTGATCCACTTGCCCCCTTTTTGAGGGATCAATCTGTAAATAGCTTTAGTTTTATCCCCATCCATCAGTTCTGGCCTAAAGTTATTTACAGCTTGGTCCCTCAAGAAGGGGTGTCAAGTGGAGCAATACCCCAACTTATTGATAAACAATGTAACGGATACCGTTTAATGGCCTCAAACTTCCAACTAAAAGGGCATTTTAAGTTGCATATCCAGCCCAAGAAAACATTTGGGCCATCACCGTAGCCCGTGGATCACCGCGGTTTCTTTCGGAATTTTGTCGAAGTCCAGTCCAAATGACAAAAGCCTCTGCTTAATCTACACCTAACTTAAATCCGGACCAGTTTAATTAATTACTGTACTAATATTTGAGCATTCGATTTATTTTATTTTAAAAATCAGTAATTATAATTTAATTAATAACATTTATTAGTACTCTTAGGGCCAGTTTAGGATTGTTGTAAGGGAAAGTGCTATACTCTCAAAAAAAAAATTACTTAGCATTTGATAATTATTTACGCTAATCTCTTGTCTATAAAATATATTAAGAAAATAAGATACGTGTTGTAATCTCTGAAATGTTCTCGTGGTAAGAACTCAATGACCTCGGGATCTGAACTGTTTGGGAGTTTTCGAGGCCTTCGTAGATCGACTAGTCCTCGAGGTAAATTTTTATACTTTGATATGAAATTCTTGACTCTTTCCTYTTGTATTTTGGCATCTATTTATAGACAAAGTGAATTGATTTGATTGGTCGATATGACATTTAGGAGTGACCTGGCATCGCCTAATTCGTCAAACTTTCCTTAATTCCCATTAGTAGGATTTTGAGATCGTTGACATATTTTAGCCTTTTATTGGTTAACATACCACATACTTTCCAATTTAATAGAAATATTTAAAATTAATTTTTAATTATCTAATTAGATTATGAAAATTTAATTTAATAAAATTTTCATATCTACAATAATATATTATACAAGGGGCGTTGTCTTGATAAATAATTTATAAAGTGTTTCATAAGACGATTGATTAAAGTTATTTTGGCATCCAAAACAAAAAAATATCATATAATATAATCTCTATTTACAAGATATAAAATACAAATGACCTTTATTCAATTTAATTGGTTAAATACGTTTAGAAATTAATATTTTGTAAATTTTAATTATTTTAAATTAATTTATTTAAATATTAGGTTAGAGAAGAAAAGACAAAAAAAATTTACTTTAAATATTATATTTTAAAAAATTAAAAATAAAGCATGAATTTAAATTTATCAATTATAATTTAACACCTGCTTAACGCAGCTGTGGCTACATGTAGAAAAGTTTCCAGTAAGCAGCAAAAAGTCCTTTTGGGACAACAACTGAGACMAAAGACCTTTTTAGTGTCCAAGAATCAAATGAGAGACTTGTGAGATTTTGCACTTAAAGGTACTTTATGGGTATAAATAAATATTTCCAATCAATTTAATTTCAAGTAATATTTATAATGTCTTTCTTTTAAGGTATTCGCTTTAAAATATTTGGCTTCGATTACTTCAACTTGTAATTTGAACRAATTCATAAACATTCGGTGTTCAATTCTAAACCTAATAGYTTGAAGCAGTTGRCAAGTRAATCGATAAGCTAAAGCAAGGTTTCGTGTTTGATCCCTATTCTAGGTCAAATCTTCCTCCAAAAAAAGCGAGTCTTACGAACGCGATTCAAATTGATCCCAATTAATTCATCAAATGAACATACCGAATAGGTTAAAAAAAAAAAAAATGGTTCAACTCCRCGTCTATCTTGCACAGTGAGTAACATATCTATCTTGCAAGTATGACTATAGGAAATTTTCTGAATCTATAAACCAATTCAATATGGAAAGTAAATCAAATCAACAATATTACCTAACAAATTAACCTTTCATTCTGATTATGATAAATTGCATAAAATT
This sequence comes from Rhazya stricta, assembly GCA_001752375.1. Taxonomy (NCBI): domain Eukaryota; kingdom Viridiplantae; phylum Streptophyta; class Magnoliopsida; order Gentianales; family Apocynaceae; genus Rhazya; species Rhazya stricta. The sequence continues at coordinate 4,361,756 of MEJB01000051.1, forward strand.
TACTTCCTTGTAAGGCTCCATGAACATGGAAATTTGTATCAATATGAGTCTTTGAAAGATCATCTCCCTGCATTTTTTTCAACAGTAAAAACCTAATATACCTACCTACCGTATCTCATTCAGAAACTTGAAAATGGAGATCGATCAGTGCAAGTGCCTTGTGAAGTATCTGAAGCATATATTATTGAGAGAATTTGAATGCAACAAACCTTGTGAAGGTACCATAAGAATGGAAATTTCCATACATGTGAAGATCAAAGGATTATAAGTATGGGATCTATCTCTATACGTCCCTCTCGATCATATGCTGTATCCACGAGATAGCAATAACCAGAAGAAAGAGCATCTATTTTCATGGAGAACCAGCKCAGTTTGAGTGTTTTGATGTTTCCATGGCTGGCTTATGGTCACATCTCCCCATTCCTGGAGTTGGCCAAGAAACTAGCCAGGAGAAACTTCACGATCCACCTTTGTTCTACACCAGCTACCCTCAGTTCTGTAAGGGAAATACCGAGTGCAAAATTCTCAGAGTCGATTAAGCTTGTGGAACTTCATCTTCCAAAATTGCCTAATCTTCCTGATCCTCGGTACCATACCACAAATGGTCTTCCATACCATCTCATGCCCGCGCTCAAGGAGGCTTTTGGTAAAGCAGGCCCGAGCTTTTGGTCATATATGATTCTCTCCAGCCATGGGCACCAAAGGCTGCAGCAGCCCTTAATATCCTGCTGTTGACTTCATAACCAGCAGTTCAGTGATGACTGCCTTCATGATGCATGCCTTGGAGAAACCAGGTATCGAGTTTCCCTCTTCAAAGATTCATTATCGTGATTATGAGGCTGTTATCTATAAAGGATTGCTTGACGATATCGAGAAACATCGTGTGGAGAAAATCTCTGTCATTGAATGCATCGAAAGATCATGTAATTTTATTCTCATCAAGGGCTTCAATGAGATTGACGGTAAATATAGCGATTATGTCACTGCTTTGTCTGGGAAGAAAGTCGTACCCGTTGGTCCTCTGGTTCAAGAACCTACTGCCGATGATGAAAATTCAGAGATCATAACATGGCTAAACAAGAAAGACAAACGTTCAACTGTCTTTGTTTCTTTTGGTAGCGAATATTTTCTGTCTTCCTCAGACATAGAAGAGATCGCTCATGGACTAGAGCGAAGCAACTTTAGCTTCGTATGGGTTTTGAGGTTTCCAAAAGGGGAGGAACTTGAACCTGAAGAAGCACTACCAAAAGGGTTCTTCAAGAGGGTTGGAGAGAGGGGAAAGGTGGTGAAAGGATGGGCACCACAGGCCAAAATATTGAACCATTCTAGCATCGGTGGGTTTGTGAGTCACTGTGGTTGGAGTTCCATTTCGGAGAGCATGAAATATGGAGTACCAATCATAGCCATGCCCATGCACCTTGACCAACCAATCAATGCTAGGCTGGTGGAAGAAGTAGGCGCTGGTGTGGAGGTTCTGAAGGAAAAGAACGGGAGGCTCCGCCCTGAGGAAGTGGCATCAGTCATCAAACAAGYAATGAAGGRAGAAATTGGAGAAACCGTGAGGAAGAAGGCCAAAACTCTGTCTGTCAGAATTGAAGAGAAAGGAGAAGAAGATATCGATAGGGTTGTGGAAGAGTTGGTCAAACTTTGTGTCAAGAAGAACGGCCACATCTAATTTGGTTGGCAGGTCAATATATGTATATGTGTGTGTGTGTGTGTGTATAAATTATATACTTTTTAATTAGTTTCCTAGGTTCTTAATTACCGTGGATCTTAGCTTTAGTATTAAGACATCAACTTTTCGTTTTTCCCCTTAAATATGGCCTTTTTAAGGCATCTCAAATTCATTAGTCATTAAATGTGATGGTTTATTGCTAATTAATTAAGTTTTTCCCTCTTTTCTATGGAGAGTACAAGAAACATTTATACCTTTGTTTGGTAAAATAAATTTTGATAAATAACTTTTTTTTTTTTTTTTACTGGTCTCCCTAATTCATAATTCTGAAAGGCTGCAGTGGCTAGAGAATTACTGACAAATTTAATACAATTATGAATATTGTCATTTTAAATTTTTATTCTTTTAAATCTAATATCATTTTTTACATTTTTTAGTTTTTAAACTTTTTATTTCTTTAAACCCAACAAACTCTTAATTGATTAATTTTTTAGGTGTTAAATTACAATATCAAATGAGCTCATTGATCTATTTTTTCTTGACATATTAGTTGACGATGAATTAAGTGACAAAACAATTAATTAATTTGTATAATATTTTTTATTTCTTTAAAAAATGAATAAATTTAATTAAATAATAAAAATATAATATATTGCCTGCAGTTATTTTTACCCAATTTATCCAAGAAAATCAAATAACTCATTATTCTAATGGTGGGAATGACTTCGACCCGAAAAGGAGGCCCACGGACTCAAGGTTAAATCAGTGGGCCGAATCTCAAAAGATACGATTTTTCTCTTTTTCTTTTTCTTTTTCTTTTCCTTTTCCAAATTCTCAAATTAGTTATGACAGGTACTTTTCTTTTTTTATTAATTAATTTTTTGTACCAGGTAAAAACCAAAAAGAAAGGAGTAAAAGAAGCCACAACCAAGACTAAGAGTAAAACAAGATTAGGAGTGATGTAAATAACTCTATAAAACTTTTATATATATTTTTATTTTCCTTTCAAAATATAGAATTCAATAAACGGCTAAATTATTATATTTTACATTTCTATTTCTTTTACTTATTGATAAACAAGGAAAGGAAACAACTAAAAAGAAAAAAAGGGACATGTGGAAACTAAATAGGATAGAAAATTAGTCTAGAAAGACCTCTTAGGATAAAATGATCGCAATAGTGCTAGGACTAATGTCAAACCTCACGAAATTCTTTTTATATATCGTCAAATCTTAAAATTATAAAATATGAGATTATTTTATGTTTCTATATTAATTGAGAACCGTTAAATTTTAAAATACTGAGCGAGTCAATCTCAGATAGATAAGATTCTTTTATTTTTGAATTTAGAATTTCACCATTTTAAGGGGCATGTCATCAACTAAACTGCTTACTTTTTCAAACTTTAATAAAAAGCAGAAGACAAGTTGGTCCAAAGTGACAATAAAAGCGATTTTATTGTTCATTAAAAAAGGTAAAGCAACATGACTATGATGTTGTCGTTCTATACTAAGTTTTCTCTTTCTTTCTTTACAGATTCTTCTGCATGGCCTCAATTAAACTTTCTGCTTCCAAATCTAATGCCATCCACAGACTAAACAGTCACACTTTGATATTGAAGATGACAAGAAAATATCATTCATCACCCAATCAGATGAAATTCTATCAGTCAAATCTCAGACACCAATCAACCCCCCCYCAAAAAAAAAAAAAAAAAACCCATCATTAATCCTTTCTTTTCATGTCTTGGCAGCTAATGAATCCCCATTCCAGAGGGCAAAAACCTTGCTTGGACACTGAAAATTGTGTCACAATCTCAAACTTTAAAGGAACTTTTCAGACGGGTTTTTYTAAGAAATGTTCAATACGATGTTTATGTGGATTTTGTCTAATAGTAATGAGCACTATGATAGATGAAGGGAATGGTAAAACAGCTCAAAACATGGATAGAATCAGAAAGAGATGAGCAATAGTGGTGTTTCGTTGCTTTTCTGCTTTACAGTAAAGACATAAACCAATATTCTTTGGCAAAGCAGGAAAAGCAAAGACAGGATTTGAAGCCAAACTACTTTTCCTAGGGAAAAGCACATTTCATATCAAACGTAATATGCGAACGTGATTGAACATTGACAGAATCATTATCAGGGAAAAAAAAAAAAAAAAAAAAAAAAGTGAAAGCTAAGTGAGGGAAAGATGGGTATGGTGTTCAGCTCCATAAGGGATTCCAGTTTCACTCTTCATTGAAGCATTACATACAACAAACGCCCAAAGAACCGACTTATCTTCTTGATCATTCATGGGTTTGCCTTTTAAGCTCATCATCTTATTTCTATGCTCAACTTCACCAATTGTCTGCCAAGTTACAGGTATGTCTTTGCATCTGTTATTTACAGTATCATGTAGATATCAATTAGAGCATCTCCAAGCGGAAAAGCTCAAGCATATTGAACATGTCACAGATATGAGCTATGAATTCTTGAACTCTTTATTCAGTTGTATTAGATCAAGAATGGTTAAAGTAGGATCATGGAAGTCCAGTTAAAGTAACAGAAATTCAATATGCAGAGTTCATCAGCATCGACTGCGGAGGAAAAAGTAATTATAGTGACCCGAATACTGGACTGGCATGGACTTCTGATGCTGGAATTATAAGCCATGGAGAATCAGTGGAAGTAGATAACGGAAATGGAACCTCACTGCAGTATAGAACCAGACGAGATTTTCCGACAGACAGCAAGAAGTACTGTTACACGCTGAAAACTGAAGAGAGAAGGCGTTATATTGTGCGGGCAACTTTTCTGTACGGCAACTCAGCGGATGAAGATCCATATCCCAAATTTCAGCTCTACTTGGATGCAACAAAATGGTCGACTGTAACAGTGCAGGATGCTTCAAGAGTTTATGTCAAGGAAATGATCATCAGGGCACCTTCACAATCAATTGATGTGTGCTTGTGCTGTGCTACAACAGGAACTCCATTTATATCTACTCTTGAGTTGCGGCCTCTGAATTTGTCAATGTATGCCACAGATTATGAAGATGATTACTACTTAAAAGTAGCAGCAAGGGTAAATTTTGGGGCTTTGACCAAGGATGCCATAAGGTATGCATTTATCATTAGGTTCACACAGGAAACCAGATTTTTTAAGCTCTTCTCATGAAAAAAGTCAAATGGAAAAAGATAGAATTAAGCAAAACTAGTTTATCCTGACGAGAGAAAATTACTTGTCCTAGGTACCCAGACGATCCCTATGACCGTATATGGGATTCTGATCTAGAGAAACGGCCAAACTTTCTTGTAGGGGTGGCTCCTGGCACAGAGAGAATCAATACAACAAGGTACATTGACACAAACACAAGAGAGTATCCACCAGTAAAAGTCATGCAAACTGCAGTGGTCGGCACTATGGGAAGCCTAAGCTACAGACTGAATCTTGAAGATTTCCCAGCTAATGCTAGAGCTTATGCATATTTTGCTGAAATCCAAGATTTGGCAGCAAATGAAACTCGGAAATTTAGAATGAAGCAGCCTTATATGCCTGATTACAGCAACGCCGTGGTTAATATAGCTGAGAATGCAAATGGAAGTTACACTTTATATGAACCTAGTTACATGAATGTAACACTAGAGTTTGTGTTGTCTTTTTCCTTTGAGAAAACCACAGATTCCACCCAAGGACCACTTTTAAATGCAATCGAGATAAGCAGATACGTACAGATTTCTGCAAAGACAGATGAAGAGGATGGTAAGATAAAGGATCCTACTGGTTTTGTTTCAGCCATCTCCATCGATAGTATAGTAGATTTAGATTCCAATATACCTTGCTATCGAACTTACTCAATTATGCTAATAAATTGACTGTTTGGAAATGTAAGCAAGTATTCTCAATGCCATTCGCACCATGTCCACTGGAGGCAATTGGACAGATGAACAAGGCGATGCTTGTGTACCCACACCATGGGAATGGGTGACTTGCAGCAACTCCATACCACCAAGGATCACAAAAATGTGAGTCCATTGAACTTTGTAGAAAGGCCCTTCAAGCTCATCTCAGACTGAAATTACTTTCAGAAAGATACATGACGTCAGATTAAGGCTTCATTACCTATTGAACAAGGGACCAGATACTCAGTATGCAAACTAAGGAGTGTTATTTGAAACAAATAATTTCTTTTGTTAATGTCCTCTAATCTACCTTATTACAGTACTACAACCAGCCAAAATCTCGTTGCAATGCCTTATTTCTACTTTATTGAGAGTACATAGTAAAAATGCAAAATGGAACATCATAGACTGACTAAAAACTAAATAGATACATTATCCTACAAGCAAATATCACATCTTCAAAGAAGATACGAAAGAGTAAGTGCTTCTCTCTTGATTTTACCTCCTAAAGATCCAGAAAATGAATGGTCTATATCACGGAAGAGAACAGTTATATAAGAACTTAATAACCTTTTTAACAGTTCTCTTTCAGGTAAGAATGTGAAGGGTGAAATCCCAGCTGAGCTCAAGAACATGGAAGGACTGATAGAGTTGTAAGTTTCTCTTACAGCAGAACTGAACATACTCTTTTCTTATACTTCTCCTGACCTGGTGCATTTCATTTGTTAGGTGGTTGGATAGCAACTTCTTCACAGGTCCTATCCCTGACATAAGTAGTCTTGTCAATCTGAAAATTCTGTAAGCACCACTCTTCGATTTTTAAAGTTGCATGTTGTAATCACATTTGCTTATGACCACAATCTCCCTTCCTCAAAAAATGCAGGCATCTGGAGAACAATAAATTGAGTGGTCCCATACCTTCATACATGGGTAGTTTGCCAAGTCTAAAAGAACTGTAAGTGGTGATCTGGTTCATTAAGAACTTCATTTAACAATTGAATTATCAATGCTGATAATTTGAGAAAAAAACAGTATTATAACATCCAATTAATGGTCAGAGGCATTCTTTAATTTTTTTACTTGATTTGAACAATTGAGTTCTTTCTGCAGAGCCACATACTGAATTATGACACCGCTTTGTTTTTCATGTGGCAGATATATACAGAACAACTCATTTTATGGGGAAATACCTCCATCATTGTTAACTGGAAAAGTGATTTTCAGGTACTTATAGCAATTTTTATAACTATATCGCTTATCATAACTTGGAGCTCATCCAGACCTGTTTTCTCGAGTTAATCACCACATTTTGATATAATACCCAAGCACACAATTTTTCTTGATGAATTCAAAATACATACATAAGGATATGCATGTGGGTGGGTGGGTGCTTTTGAATCAGTTGTAGTTCCAAAATACTGTGGATCTTAGGATCATTAGGTATCAATCAAAGAACAATGAACTCACATTTTCAAAATGTTGGAGAAGAAAACAAATGTCTTTCATAGCAAGTTATGCCTTTGCATAATTTTGAAGATAGAGTGGAATCTAATCATTCCTAGAGAAAGAGAAAGTATGTTCCGAAAAGATCATGCATCAGGAAGCTCTAAATCTTTTTCTGTAGATATGAAGGCAATGCTCATTTAAGACGAGGAGAAAGGAACAAGAAACATTACAAATTGATACTTGGTATTTCAATTGGAGGACTTGCAATCCTTTTTGTTCTTCTCTTGGGAAGTTTACTACTACTACACTACATAAGAAGAAAGACATCAGAGCAGAAATATGATAATACAGGTATGGGCTCCCCGCAATGTCATCAATTAATTTTCTTGTAATGATTACAATTGATCATCCAATACTTTGCATTTTCAGCTGGTGATTCCCTGCGAACTAGCAACAGGAAATCAACTAAATATTCAATTACACGGGGTGGAGCTCTAATGGATGAAGGTGTGGCATACTATATTACCCTCAGTGAAATTGAAGCAGCAACGAATAATTTCTCTAAGAAAATAGGAAAAGGAAGTTTTGGACCAGTATATTACGGAAAACTGAAAGATGGAAAGGAGGTGGCAGTTAAGATCATGGCTGACTCCTCTAGTCATGGGACAAAACAGTTTGCAACTGAGGTAACACAATCGATGTTCTAATAAATGCAGACTAATATCTTCAACAATAGATAATGTAATAAACAATCTAATGGCAATATATTCTTCTAAACTAATAATTGCACATTATTTACTTTAATCCAATTAAAGGATATTTGCAGTATGTTTTATAGTTCTTATTTTCATTTGAATAGATCTCAACTGATATCCTATAAGAATTATGAAAAAGCAATCTTCAGAAATGTAATTTTTGGCTCTATTGCTTTATATAACTTGAGCCTCTTGCATCGCATATGACATTCTTTTTAACTCTTTCTTAATCAAGACAATATCCAAATATTTTCTTATTAAAATTTTTTGATATTCTTGAACAACTCAAATAAATTCCATCAAAAAATAAATGGACGAGACAACATCTAAAGAGAGGAGTAGGCCAGTTACCTGGATTAAGATGTGTGTCAATTAGATGGAGGAATAAGATTCTAGAAGTGCTTTTAGTATTTAGAGAAATATAAATAAGAAAGAATATGAGAGTAACTTACAGTTTGTCATTGCCTTGTCACTGTAGCCATTTGTAACATTATAGGTATTATGAATTGAGATAAATTACATCAAGGAAATTTGTCAATCCAAATTGTTAAACAGAGATATCTACTTACAGGTGGCCCTTTTGTCAAGAATCCATCATAGAAACTTGGTTCCTTTAATTGGATACTGTGAGGAAGAATATCAGCGTGTGCTTGTCTATGAATACATGCACAATGGAACTCTGCGGGATCAAATACATGGTGAGAAGCAGTTAGACTGGCTAGCACGTCTTCAGATTGCAGAAGATGCAGCGAAAGGTTGTAACTCAGCCTCTTCCTTAATGTGAAGTTAATTTGAAAACAGCTTTTTAACTGTATCCTCAGCTTCCTATAGGACTCGAGTATCTGCACACTGGTTGCAACCCCACTATTATTCATCGGGATGTGAAAACCAGTAATATTCTTCTAGACATCAACATGAGAGCTAAAGTATCTGATTTTGGACTTTCAAGGCAAGCCGAAGAAGATTTAACACATATATCAAGTGTGGCACGTGGCACAGTAGGCTACCTTGATCCTGAGTAAGCCCGTCTTTAACTTGACTTCACAATATGATACATGCTTTGTCTTATCCACTGTTGATTGAGAATTTTTCTCTTCATTGTACAGGTATTATGCAAATCAGCAATTGACTGAGAAAAGTGATGTATACAGTTTCGGTGTGGTCCTTTTGGAACTCATTTCTGGAAGGAAACCTGTCTCAGTTGAGGAATACGGGGCTGACTGGGGCATTGTCCACTGGGTATGGTTTGCAACTTTCTTTCTAGGAAACAACATTTTTTCCTGCATTATCATGGTTACCATTACTCTTCTCATGGTAGAACTTATAGAATCCTACAAAGTGAACACCTTATCCTCAAACGATATTTTGTGAATATCCAGGGTAAAATAGAATGGGACCATAAAATCTGAAACTGAAATAAAGAAAAGCTACTCTCCTGAAACCCCAACCCCCCACCCCAAAAGAAAATAAAAAAATAAATGAAGATGAGATACTCTCAAATGCTTGTATCGTACATAATAAWTATAGTTTTTATCCCAATGCACAAAACAGTACGTAATTATACTGCAGCATACAGAGAGATTACTGTGTTTTAGGGGGTGGCTTGGCCAACATATACAATTTAGCACGTGAAATGCAGGAGGAGGTTGTGTGTGGATGGTTTCTATTATCTTCAGTAAAGATGGTATCCCCAGAGAAAATCAAATATATAACTGTTCTCCAATATGTAAACCATTGGGACAGGGGAGGAGAAACATAGAGAGAACTTAAATGCATAAGATACTAAGACCATATGGACCTGATACATCATCTTAAGATATCCTCCAGAAAAAGAAATTTGATCTTCAGATCTGTTCTGGTACCAAGGTAGCAGTTATCTGTTYAACCTGCCTGAGTATCCTGAACACTGTCCAAAGGAATGAACTTTGTAGCTAGATATAAGGTTTCAGGTTACAGTTTCTCTCAACTTAATTACCAACAAGGGCATCATGACAACAAACACGGAATTGCAACCAAGAAGAGGTATCATGAGTCTCAATTAGTTGCAATTGGAATAAGATATAAAGATACAGAAAAAGCACCAACAGACCATTCTACGCAAAGAGGAAATGCATGTTACCGCCCACCAACTAAGTTTCTCTATATTCTTCCTCATTGATTAAAGAAGCGTAAAATTTTCAGATCCAATTGGAGAAGTAAGCAGTAATGCCCTTTACTATGTTATTGCTTATTACACGTTTGCCATCCAGTTAAGGACCACCTATCCATCACTTCAAATCTTAAGTTGCTTATTAGGAATATTAACATGAAAGAATGGAAGTCTGAAATTTGAACTTGTCAAATAAAACATTGATGAGAATAATGATTTACAATGATGTTCTTTTGTAGGCAAGGTCATTGGTTCGTAAAGGAGACGTGATTAGCATTATAGATCCTTCGCTAGCAGGAAAGGTCAAAATCGAATCAGTGTGGAGGATAGCCGAAGTTGCAATACAATGTGTGGAACAACACAGCTATTCCAGGCCAAGGATGCAGGAAATTTTAGTAGCTATACAGGATGCAATCAAGATTGAAAAAGGAACTGATAAACTATCTCCAGGAAGAAGCTCGAAAGGACAATCTTCACGCAAAACACTCTTAACAAGCTTTCTTGATATTGAGAGCCCTGATCTTTCTAAGGACTCCATAGTGCCATCTGCTAGATAAACTTGTCAGAGTACTAATCCCTCATACTTCTGTATTTTAAAAATATAGAATTTGTGACCTTTCCGCACCAGCAGTCTTTTTTCTAGCTGTTTATCTTTTATACTATTAATGAAAATAGAATAGAATGACAAAACAAMTGACATCTCACTTCTGTCGTCAAATTAAGCTCCCTCTGSTAGGTAARTCTACGCACCCTTCTRTAATGTACCAACTTAACAATWGTCTTTATGGGTTCATRATATGAACAAATTTGACATGCTCTTGAACTTSAAACTGGATAAACGATGCAGCAATATGTCAAACAATCCATTAGCTATGCAAAGGCAAGTGCCAAGCTTTCTTTAGGAAGGTACTGACAAATAGTATGAGAAGCTGTAAAGTAGATATTCAATTTCAACAAAGCATACAATTCAAAGTCGGGTTCTTTCGATGTAAAACTCATACATTGTCCATTTACCAGAACACAGACATGTTTAAAAACAGAAATATGCATGATCAATTATGCGATGTGCATAACAAGGATCATAAAGAACAGAGCAAGTTACCTGAGCATGGCAAGGGATAAGCGGGATCGACAAGAAATTTCCTGAACCCCAGAAAACCTGAGAGTCCCAGAAAGATCATTGCTCTAGATGTTGCTTTAAAGCTTCTCTGGAGTGTGGGTTCATAGAGAGTAAACTGTAAACCTTTTCTTGCTTGTTCGATTAAGCTGAAGGGTTCAGTGGTCTCAACATCAAAGAACATCTTAGGCGCATTTATTGAATCTCGTACAGCCAAATACAATACGAGGTAACCAATCTAATTCAAGAACAATGATGACAGAGTTGAGCACAGATAAATCTTTATAATTGATCGGCTAAACCATGCGATTTTGTACATTAGATGCATACAAAAGTTTCTCCTTAACGTGGCAATGTAGGTGAACTTTTTAYRAGTCTTTGAATAAAGCATTTCTCTATCAATGCCTTCGACAGTTGGGAGGCTTAAAAACCYCTCTTTTCTCCTTTCTCTGCCCTTTCCATCTCCTACAGGAGAAAATTGACAATYTTATGTGCCATCTTTGTTCCTTCTCCTTTAGATTTCAAGTATGGGAATTCAAATTTCAAAGCTTTGACTTGACCTCATGAGATATGGTCGAATTACAATTAGTACTCCCTCCTACCAGGTCTGGGAGACAGTGGCTAGAAGACAAAAGTGATCATATTTTGATTTAGTCATTCATTCATCAATTATTTTAAATTAATAAATTCTGTTATTTTAAGTATTGTTTATGAGATGAGTTGAGATGTTTCCTTTCGAATTAAAAAGAATTATAATTTTATTTTGTACTTTCAAAATCTTATAATACTCGAGTATACTTGAYAAGTAAAATGAGAATCATTTATGTGATAGACGATGACTYACGATATTAATGAATAATTAACAAAGAGGGATAAAATGATAAATTTGTAAGCTTAGCGCTTGATGTCAAAATTTCAAGTATGATATATTTTTCAAAATGAAAAATATGAGACCAACAAGACTCATAACTACGTCATGTTATAAGAGAGTTTTTAAGTATTTGAGATCGTTTACGATCTTAAATTAGACTTTGAAGTTTCTAATGCTTTTTAAATTTTTTGATAATTGTCTTATTTGAAACAATTCTTGAATTTAACACTTGTAAAATCATTATGTCTCGACTGGACTAATTTCAAATAAAAGAAAATATTTTTCCATCTGAAACTGAAATAAAGAAAAGCTACTCTCCTGAAACCCCAACCCCCCACCCCAAAAGAAAAATAAAAAAATAAATAAAGATGAGATACTCTCAAATGCTTGTATCGTACATAATAATTATAGTTTTTATCCCAATGCACAAAACAGTACGTAATCATACTGCAGCATTCAGAGAGATTACTGTGTTTTAGGGGGTGGCTTGGCCAACATATACAATTTAGCACGTGAAATGCAGGAGGAGGTTGTGTGTGGATGGTTTCTANTAGTGGATTTACTTCCTTAACCTTCACGTCATATGACTTCTTTCCCAAGCAAATAATGGATAAATCTAACTAATATAAGACTTGGCCTATCCCCATAATTGAGGTCTAAGAGATTGATAGCCGACCAATAATGACGTCAAGTCGAATAAAGAAATCTCATACATTAAATTTGCATAATMTCCCACACGTCTCTATAGTCTAAAGAACAATTTGATTTAAAATAAATAATTAGTACTTTATTTATTTATAATAATTTAGAAAAAAATAAAGAATTAGTACTTTATTTGGTAGTCTCCAAATTTTAACTATTGACTTTTTCCACCACAAGATTTTGGATTCCTCGCATCCCACCACCTAATCTAAATAAATAATTTGTTTTCTAGGAACATAAAAAGCTAATATACCAACCGCTCTCTTAAATATTAGTTCATCAACTGCCCCCTAACTCTGACTTATTGCATTCCCAATTTCAATACTTAGAGAGAGAGCCCTTGAGAAGAAAAATAATAGTTGAATGTTTTAATTTGAATTACACCTCGTCAAGATAATGATTTAATTGATAAAACTTTTTTTATCGRTATAAAATATTCTAACCATATATATATAACTTCCTTCTTCGTTTTAATATACTTTTATCATTTTTAAGTGTACCATATAAGGTTAAAACATATAAATTAAGAATATTATAAATTGATCTAAAATTATTATTAAGATAATATTTTTATCTTTATTTTTAAAAAGAAAAAAATTATGTAATTGCATGAAGAAAAAAGAATCTAGCGATTTAGGGTAATTGGTAAAAGGACTTTAACTCCAAATTGAATTTCGCATTCGATTTCTACTTGTAAATCCATGTTGAAAGAACCTTAGTTTAGACTTTCATCCGTAAAAGAGTTAGATTTTAWAAAGATTTAACTCATCAAAAAGAGAATGAATAAAGAAAAACTGACTTTGAATAGTCATTTGGTTAAGAAAGATAGAGACGAGGGATGGGGCGTACTTTCAAGACTGAGGAAGGTAATCCTGTAAATTCATTTGTCATGTCGGATGACAATTATACTATACAAGGCCAGAATTGAGACAGTCCGAGTTTATAAAATAGGCAACAGAACTTAATAATGGTAATAATTGTGTGATTATGATTAATTTGTTAAGTTATTCATGAAAGAAAACAGCTGTATAATCTGTTCTGGGTCTTTCTAGAAATAATCTATGGAAGTATATGATTGTCCATTACTTCGATGGGTTCTTGGTTGAAAGCAACTACAAAAGGTAGGAAAGAGATGACTACAAAGGCATCACAATAGACCAACCCAACCCAAATACCCAACCGCTGGACTCAAAAGAGGAAATTTTGCATTGCTTTGCTTCATCTCATTATCCTTTATCAGAACAACAAACCAAAATCTGTCGTGCTCAAAGCCGCCCCTTTTGTATTCGCAAAAGATATCAAAAAGGAGAGAGTCTGTAGAAAGGGAAAGAAGGAGAGGTCAAAAAGAATTCGTCATATTCTGCTCTTGTCTTGGTCTTTTGGTAAAAGATTGAGTTTTCTCAGGAAAGAAATGGACTTATATATTTGTGAAAGGAAGAGCTCTTCTTATGTCGCTTAGCTTTCTTGTCAAAACAAGGACGATTCTTGAAATATCAAAAGAGCCCACAGGAATCCGTAGGTTATAGAATAATACCCAGGTTCCGAGTGAGGCTGAGGACTAGATGGAGATGATGTATTATCAGCTGGGCAGGTCTTCATATGAGGACTCCTTGAAAGTTCTTGAGGCTGATATACAGCATGCTAATTCTTTGTAAGCTCTTCTTTAATCTTATGGTTTCTGGGKTTTTCTCTTTCTTTGCATCTGCTAAAGTTTCCCACTTTTACCTGCAAATAGTAGTCTTTAGCTATTTGGCATGGACAGAATATCAGTTTCTAGGCCTTTAATTTGCTTATATATTTGCATTATTCAGCAAAATTTATGTGAATTTGATGGTTATCATGGTTTCTGTTCATCGAGAGGAAAGTTTGGGGAGGAAGTATAGTTAATATTTTGGGCCTTTGATGCTGTTTACTTTGGATGCTATTGTTGCGTATGTTTCGGGCTACTTGTTAGTTTCCTAAATTGATTCTGACCTATTTTGGGACGTGATTATTTGTATCTGCCAATTTTTTGTTCGACTTTCAGATGGTGCTTAAGAATTTCATGGTTGGCTGTCTTCATACTGCCTCAGAAAATYAAGACTCCTTTGAAACCTGGAGGAMATGGAGGTTTCCAAGAGTTCTGTAGGCCGTCCAAATGTTTGAGGCTATTGAGAACACCTGCAAGACTTTACTGATAAAAARTTCCGGAGGGCGTAACGTAATACATTCATTAGRGGGGAAAAAATGATATTTTCTTCATCATTGTGTTCTTTTCTGTTTTTTCTAGATGGAGGATTTTCGAAACGTGAGGCTTGAAGTACTAAAATGATGCATATTTAGTTCCATTTCCTGTATGAGCGTGGTTTGGTTGGGTTCTTGAGGGATTGTGTTTACACAAATGAAATCTGTTAGCTTAACTTGTTTTTCTTTAATTCTGGACTTTCAGAGCTGCTGAAATCCCAAGAGGGAAGGGCGGAGCACGCGTTCAGATGAAATTGGTTTACAATCACTTGACACCTGTTTTCCTTTTCTTGCTCCAGTGGGTCGATTGTTCCTGCACATGTCTCCTTCCAAGATATCTAAATCTTTTTCATGTACTGATTTACAAGGTTTGGACCATTTTTGTTTTGCATTTTCTTACTTCATTCATTGTAGATTGATCTTTGGTGACTTTTAGGAGTTGATATTGGCATTTTCGTTACTTAAGAATAGTAAGAAAATTCCATTCTTGACCATAAAGTGTTTTCTTTAATATAATAAAATAAATATGCTTGGCCTCCAGGGTTTCCAAATTGTTATTAGGTTTACTTATTGTCTTGATTTCTTTGCACAATTGTCAAGTAATGGATTCTGAGCTTATATATTCACTTTGCTTTCTGTTTACAGGTATATACAGATGGAAGGCCAAGAATATCTAGACATGGAAGGAAAGCAACCATTAGTGACTTTTATGGTGTGTGGGCTTATGTATTTATTTTAAGTCTTCTTAGAACAGAGGGAAATTATTAGCATGCTTATCCTTATTTCTGTGCTTTAATGTAACAGCCATTATATTGCCATCATTACAACGACTTCACTATGACCTGGTAGATGCTGGTGGTAGCACTGAAGATAATCTTCCCCTTAAAAGAAATAGCAAGAATATACTTGAAAGAGGTAACAGTTATGTGAACTTTGACTTGGACAGAGAAGATGAATGTGGAATCTGCTTAGAACCTTGCACCAAAATGGTTCTGCCTAACTGTTGTCATGCTATGTGCATCAATTGCTATCGAGATTGGTAACTATCGCATTATCCTCATTTCTTATTTGTTTCATTAAGAACTTGGTGGAAAAAATGTGCATCAGATTTACGAGCCACCTATAAATTCTTATTGCAGGAACACAAGATCAGAGTCTTGTCCCTTTTGTCGGGGTAGCTTGAAGAGGGTGCAGTCAAGGGATCTATGGGTTCTTACCTGTAGTGATGAAGTGATCGACCCTGAAGCTGTTTCTAGAGAAGACTTGTTGCGCTTTTACCTTTACATTAGTAGTCTCCCTAAGGATTCCCCTGATGCTCTGTTCTTGATGTATTATGAATACTTGATATGATGAGAAGCAAACCATTGCTGTATATATAGAAAAGCCGACCGCTAAATGTAAATAGAGTACGGCTAGAGAATTCCGTCAGTTCCATGCTGAAATAACCCCCAATTTATTTTCCTTTTGGTGTTGTCCCGGATACTGTAATGGTATCAATTTTTATTTTGATACTTTGTATCTTTATTCATCACCAACTAATTGCAAGGAGCACATAAGCATTTGATCCTTGATATTATCTTAACTTTTTGTTTTGTTAGATGTGTAGTTGCCTTCATTCCTTTATTTAGTTCAGAATGGTATACTTTATTCATCATGTTTAGAGCAAATGCACTCAAGTCCTTTATTCGATACGGAGGAGGGCATAAAACATGCCTYCAAGATTAGCAGTGATAAGTTTAACTTGCCAATAAAATCTTATCATCAAAGAGAAAAGGAAATACAACTAAAATCTTTACTATCTCGCCCTCTGGATCGCTGCTTCCGGGGCGGGAAGGCTACGGATGATCGGCTTCTACAGTATCTACATTCCTTTCTTGTGTTTTATCAGCTCTGCAAATGATGGTTGACAGAACCCATGGTTAATGAAGAGATCAGTGATGTGCCTATGCATGGCTTGTGTAAGATGAATGCCATCCCAGTTAATATGTTTACTGGGGTCTTTGCACTTGGATGCGCCAGGTGAGCCACAGGGGGTTAAAAGGTCAAAGTTGAGTTCCCCACCTGCTCCACAGCAGGCCTTGTAAGGTTCCTCAATATTATACTTGGCTGGATTTGTCAAAATTTTGAGATATGCACTCCAGTAGTCTGCATAAAGAATTGAAGAATGTGGATAGAGAGCTCGAAATCTTCTCAATTCTTTTTGAAGGAGTTGGTTGTGGACCATTATAGCTGCGTTGGCAGCAGGAGCACAGCCCATATGATCCCGAATATGGAAGGGACATGCTGCGATGTCTATTGGGAGGCAGCCGACTGGTGGTTGACCCTGCACCACAACGTACCTTGCTCCGCTATCCAGCAATGCCTGAGACATCATATTGGACCACATGTTTTGTTGATAAAATTGTTAGAAAGAAGCTACCGAACAACACCTGGATTTTTTTCGAGTTTTACTTACTTGGAGGATTTTGGCAACGTTAGCCACTGAGTTCTCCGCAAGCCATCGGAGTGAAAGTGTCAAGCCATGAGTACGAGTGTAGTCATCAACTCCCAGCTCACCAATCCAGAAGAGGGCATTAGCCATCTTGGCCTTACAACTATCCTTGTCCTTGCACCCCATCTGACTCTTAAATTTGTTGAACCAATCTATCTGCTTCTGGAAACTCTCTGCAGGCGTCTGACTCCAGAATTTACCTTTGAGTTTTACCTTGGCATAGAAGCTACTGGGAAGAGCTGTTGATCCAGCAATGGCGAAGTTTACACCAAACGTGAAGTTTACGGACTTAGTAGCTTTATAGGGGGGCAAGGTTGGTAGAGCAAGTGCGTCACAAAGGAAATCAACAAGAAGGCGGCCATCACAGAATTGGTTCTGCTGATTGGAAGATTTTCCACGGGAAGAGGAAGCATTATTTTGCATGAGTTTCGCATTCCCTTTGTCTGTGTAAGAGTCCCCGAAAGCAAAGAGCTGCGCAAAGAAGCCCTTGTAGCTACTAGGCAAAGTGGAAGCTTCATTGCTTTTGTTGTTTGCCGGTGGTGAGGCAGCTTCACTCCTTGTGTTGTCTGCCGGTGGTGAGGTAGTTTCATTGCTCTGCTTGGGTTGCGGTGGTATGTGCGCCAATGATGAGACAAACAAGAAGAAAAGAACTAATACTCTACAAGCAAGGAAGAATCTATCAGATGGCTTCATGGCTGATATAGAGGAAGACATGACTAGAAGGGAAAGAAAATGCTCCTATATATAAACGAGGTTATGCAGCTTTTAACCAAGTTTACCAAGGATGATTGCCACATTGTCTACTGGATGTCCTTATTCCGAGGGGAAAAAAAAAAAAAAAAAAGATCAGAGGTGTTTACAGTTTCGGACACTTGCGATCCAGGACCACTCTGAACCTGAATCCCTGCCATTCAGGACTCATATTAGCCTCACGCTTTGCCGTGTCATAAACAAACATTGGACCTCTACTTCATAGGGAACTTGTCGCATAATCTGCTTCCATCCATCCGGTGATTTAGSCTATGTTTTCGAGAAGGAGAGGCTCGTCTCGAGTTCTAGAAGAATTGGGGATCCCCAAGTTATTTCACCAAAACAGAACTCAGCTCAACAAATTTGCAAATCAAGCCCAAAGAACGGGAACATACAAGAATTGAAATAGATGGTCTATGCTATTTGAAGAGCTTCAATGATCACYGACCGCAAAATAAGAACCCGACCAAGCTAGCTAAGTCAAAGGCTGAAGTTCTTTTCTTCTTCCTTTTGCTAATCTGTAATAATATAATAGTTCATTTTCTGYGTCGAAACAGTAAACTTTTAGAGATTAGAAATAAGAATAAACCGAGATATATCATCCTTACCAGTAGGCATATGCAGCTTCTGGTTTTCACCAGCGATTCACTAAGGCTTTAAACAAACAAACAAACAAACCCGTTTAAGATACATAATTTGCAGAATCTGTGCTTCACCCTAGAAGCCTGACAGAATCTGTCAATGCCAAGGGGATTCGTATGTTTGCATGCATAATCAAAGTTGGATATATTTGCGACTAGTTCATAAAAATATGAAAACCAAAACAAGATGGTAAATGATATAAGGTGGATGGTGATTGTTCGTATGCTATGTTAATGATATCATGATCCTGTTTATTTCACGTTCCAGCAGCCTCAATTGCCTAAGCTAAGCAAAGTAATGAACCTTCCAGTATCACACAGATCTGGAAGGACCACAGCATCTCCAGAACTAGCTTGCTCCAGTTCCTCCTTGTTAAAGAAGCCTGTACAAACTCCCACTGCAAGGGCACCTCCAAACTCAGCTGCTTTAATATCATTTGGCTGTATGAGAAATATAGGTTTGTCAGTTATTGCAACACACCGAATATTAAAAATACGTTTTCAGGTACTATGGACATGAAAAGAGATCGCAGATGGTAGAAATGATTTGAACGCAGTTCTGAATAAAGATTAAAGGCCACTGGGACCAATTTGATGAAGTAAACAGAATACAAAGACATTTTGCAATAGCAAGTAGATGGAAGAAATAATTTCATTTTGACTATATGGCTACTCTCTGATAGAAAATTTTATCCAACGAGGGCTAGAATTTCTGAGAGCTAAGTAAGACAGTGAATGGTATGCTTCACAAGAGATGGGAAAATGCTGCACTGACAGTGTCTCCAAYGTGCACTCGCATGTCAAATCCACCATGGAATAGCTTTTCTGCCCTTTCTGCTGCAATTTTGACAAGATGTCCACGATCAATGTGATCACTTCCAAATCTGATGCATGCATGAAARTGAAATGATTAGTCAAATACACATTTCAGCACAAGTCTTACACCAGCTCATAATGAACTCACCCCCCAATGTTAGGAACTGTAAAGTACTTCATGATACCCAAGCCCTCCATCTTCATCCATGCAATTTCTTCCAAGTTCCCTGTCACCTGGAATATTAGGAGGTCAAAAGCTGAGACAAGAAGTTAAATTAGAATCCCGTGGCTGTTTTGTGGGCTGAAATTAACTGAATTTCCTTTTTGATTGCCAAGCAGGTTTGCCCATAAGCTGAAAGGCAGGCCATGCACTGTATTCCAGTATAAAGATCTCAATTTAAGTTGACTCGGAAGGTTTACACATCATCTTCAGCTCAAAGTACTAAATGTAAATACTCAATTCCCTCCAGCTCTATAAAACTGTTACTATGAGAAACAACAATTCTCTTATGTCTTATGGGTAATGTTACGTGTTTGGAAATATCACATCTTCCCACATGTCAAGTTACTACAGGATTAACCTTTAAGATGCAAAATCTCAATGACACAAGGAAAGATTAGATGTTGTAGAAACCATAATTACAGATAAACTCCAAAATTAACAGAACTACGGGAGCAAGTTTGACCATAATTATCAATGTCTGGTGCAGCATTCCATAACTCATCTTATTACTCTCCAGAATGCTTGGGGCACAAATATTCAAACCATAAGGAAAGAAAAGCTAATGCACTTTATCTGGAACAGGAATGAGGATACAAAACTATAATTGCAGCTTTTACTACTCTCAATAAGGAACCACTCACAAATATCGTTCTCTTGTGCAACTTTGAATTGTATTTCTTTTCGAAATAATTCTAAGCTCCACAATTAGTCAGAGTGCAAGGTATGCTACCGCAAGAGGTTAGATAATACCTTACAATCCTTTTCACTATGCAAGAATTAGTCCATTTGCTCTTTAGCAAATCAAAATTCTTTTCCACTCTAAAAACATTTGGGCAAGAAAATATCAGATCAACACTCATGAAGAGAGGTTCAAAGCTTACTTAGCACTAAGATTCAACATGAACTACAGTGCCATCTGACYGTTTCATCTCCAACTCTAACAAGAGGTCTTAATGGAAATTATTCAAATAGAATTCTTGCCTGCAATGCTGTTAGCTTTCAGGCTTTAGTTAGGAACGACAGGATCCTATGATCAATACCCAGGAGATTATGGATTCACCACTGAGAGCTCTTGTTACATAGAAACATATTCTACTATAAAAATTTCTATAGAAAAGAGTTATTAACTATGAATTGACAAACTGCACAATGAAAACATGGATTCCACTTAAGCATGCTATGGTTTACTTACCAATCCAATTACGACATTCTCCATTGATGATAAAGCTTCAAGCAGCGCTTTGACTCCGGGAAGCACTTCCAATCCCTCCCCGACTGCTTCAGCGTGTGTTCTTGCATGCTCTACCATCCTCGCTTTAAGCTCATCAAGCTTTTCCTTTGCCAGCTACACAGAGAGGAGAAAGAAATCCCCATTAGTTTTAACAATTCTACATAATTTACCAAAGAAGAAAAAAATTCCCCAAACATTGGAAATGAAAATGACAGTTGAAAAAGGAAAAAAGAACTCCCAAATAAAAGAAAAGCCACAAACTTCAGATGGAATGCCATAGTGAACAAGAGTATTGACAATAATTGCAGGATCTGTCTGACCGTGATGCTGCATCACCAAGAGTAAAGAGACAAACATTAAAAGTGCAATGTATTGTATAGCAGAAACGGTAGTAACTGAATGCAAAAATGAGAAAAAGGGGTTTACCTGAACGGCATCAATGGTGCCTTCAACATTGAAAACTTGAAGAAATGCACRAGAGAAAGCTTCCCGATGCAAWCTATTAGAAGAAGGGCCTGTGCTTTTGATCAGAGTCCCGTCTAYATCAAATGTCACCAGCACTTTCTTCTGCTTCTTCTCCATATTCAAGAAATATTCCCCACCACTACACTCAGAGGCACTCTTTTCCTCTCTCCCAAATGATTTGCTCATCGCAGAAGATCACACTTCATTCGTATTAAAAACTACCACTTTTTTCAAAGTAGGGCTCTGTCATGTGTATATTATATCTTATCCTTGTGTTAGAATTTCTTTTATCATTTTGCCTATTTTTCTTGATGATTCAATGATACACTTGTAACTGTAGTTCATGATCATAGCTTTTATGTTCCCTCCTATCTTCGCATCGAACAGATTAATTCTAATGTATTTATATTATGCTATGAAATTTTACTCTTATTCGAAAAATTTATATCAAATTAAATTAATAGAAATTCAAATAGTAACGTATAACTATCTTACTCTTATTCGCAAGATTTTATTTTTATCTGATAAAATTATATCGTATAATTATCTTACTTACGAAGTGTTTAAAGTTACTGATTCTATCTTATTRATGGYTCCATCTATTAAAACATATCAGAYAATTCTTATATTATGTGTAATGAATTTHGATTGGTTTAAAATATCTAATACTTCCTATAATTTTTAAAGCATGGCATAAAATTAATTTTTTCTTGTTAATGTGATGAAGTAAATAATTATTATTGTCATCTTTTTATCTTTGCTCTTCGTGTAAATCTTATATTTTTTCATAATTAGTCATCTTTTTTTTAAAATTTATTTTTTAAATTAATTCAGAATATTACCCCCGCGTGTAAAAAATAAGAAAAGTTTAAATTATAGGTTTTTCAGATTAGGAAGTGATATATAAATTAAAAGAAAATAAAAAGAAATATTGTGACCCCTTTCTCCTTGAAATCCAATGAAAAATTGACAAGCAGGCATTTTTGCGTGTAAGTTGTATTCCAAAGGTGATCAGTTAACATGAAGGGCTCTCACCTGTTGACTCTTTGTCGAGAGAAGAATGACGACGTCGTTTGTCATGCAACCAAAGTGAGCTGCCTTGAGTAAAGCGCAGCTTCCGCAGGCAGAGCAATTTTACTCTGTTTCGCACCACTACAACTTCCAAGATCCATCTTCATTAACGACCAAAACAAACAAACTCRAGAATCCCATTTCAGACGTAGAATCTTTTTCTCTGATTCTTGTTTCCGATTMTCAACCCATTCTTTTGAATGCCTCAATTAAGTGAATAGGGTTTCCCCCCCATTTTAATTGTATATTTATATGGATGTGAATGATGCAATTAGTAATACTTCGTAGAGGAGATTGAATGTTTTCATTTGTTCAGATCTGATTTTTGTTGGAAAGCGCCAAATAAGGAAGTGGGGTTTGCTTTGATTGGCTCGTATGATTGGGTGAAATGTCGGAGAATTATCAGGAGGAGTTGGGGGAAGGATCTACAGCTGCTGAAGATGGTGTTGCGGAGCCTACTGCTGGTGCAGTTGGAACTCCTGGTGGAGAAGAAGCTTCAGTTCCTTTGGAAACAGTTAATCAGGTATTCACTCATTGTGAATTGCTGTTGTTCATGTTTTATGTCGTATTCATGTGTTGGCCATACCAAGATTGGTTTTTCTCTTCATTGATGCTGAAAGAGGAGAAAGACTAAACTGCTCCTAAAATTACTGCATCTTTATTCGACATGCATGGACTAAACATAGACGGTGAATGGAAAAATGCATGGGATTTAGACCGTCTTTAGAATGTCCAACGATTGTTGRTTGCGATTTTGACATTGAAAGTCTTCTGTTAATGTTTCATGTCAAGGAGGCGCTGCGAGATTTGAGCTTTTTGGCAGCGTACTTTCTATCTTGATGTCTTTSAAGAGGTTTTGGTGAAATTATGAACTTGTCTGCAGCTTTATCTCAGTGGATGGATTGTTGAATATTGTTTAGCATATACTCTTCAAAGCTTTCTTCAAGTTGGTGGAACAATCTATTTAAGTTGGGAACTTGGGAATTAATATTTGTGTTTACTACAGTGTGAAAGTTCAGCTAGTTTCCACACTCTGTAACTTCAGAATAATGAGTGTAGAATAATTTTGGAGTCTTTTCAAAGTTATAATGTCCTTCCATTTTTTCTCTTCTTCAGGTAGATGCACCACATTCTGTACAAGATGACTTGAAAAAAGTAGCAGAAGATGGGGGAAAAGAGGACATGTTTGTTGATTGCTCAGATGAGATAGAAAACTCTG
Organism: Rhazya stricta; assembly: GCA_001752375.1. Taxonomy (NCBI): domain Eukaryota; kingdom Viridiplantae; phylum Streptophyta; class Magnoliopsida; order Gentianales; family Apocynaceae; genus Rhazya; species Rhazya stricta. The sequence continues at coordinate 4,385,487 of MEJB01000051.1, forward strand.
AAAACCACCAGAGTGAGGAAGAAAAGGAGATTGTACAGGATGCACAATCCAAAGAATTGAATAATGGCACCGAAGTTCAGGAGTTGATGGCTGAGGTGCAAAATTTGCGCAATAAGCTGGAGAAAACTGTAGCCGAGAAGCGCGATKTTGAACAAGAATATGAGGTTTAATAGCTATAATTAACATATGCATATGACTAAACGCATWTWTGTGATTTCTCTGATCTTATGAAACAAAACATGGCCTTAATCTTATCATGCCTTGCAGGATGAAAGGGCTGCATTAAAGAGAGAACTCAATTATCTTCATTGTCAACTCAGGGCACTGAATGTGCAACAAACATCATTTGATAAAGATCATAATGGATTGGTTGATCATCATAATGGACTTGAAAAAGTTGACAACAATGAGAAGAATCAGGCATCTGTTACCTCTTTGCGTGAGATGATAAATGAATGCTTTAAGCTTCTTGAAAATACTTTAGATATGTGTTCTCAGTCCAAGTGCACGATAAGAGATCTCCAAACGGCCTCACAGATGAAGGATTTGGAGATTGAAGAGCTCAATTCAAAGATTTCAGAGGGGTCAGTGTCACAGGATGTGATTCTTTCCTATTTGAGTTCAATGCACGAAACCTTTTCTCAGCCATCTGAAATGCAACTTGASAGAGAACGGAATATTGAGGAGATTGCTAATCGGATCCTTGCTTCCCTTCCCATGACCTTCCACAAAGAAGGATTGGCTGAGGAATCTATTGTGGAGAAATATTCTCATGTTGATGAAAGCATCCAAATCTTAATTGCAAAACATGATGAATTTCTCTCTCAATTTAATCAACTCAGATGCTGCTTGACAGAGATTTCAACTGATATTAGCACTGACGATGAAGTAGAAATATTCTCTACCATACGTGGTAAGCTGCTAGAGCTAAACAGTAGAGAAGTTGATTTGGACCAAAAACTGAGTCATCTTGAAAATGAAAACATGAAAGTGGCAGAACAACTTGATAGGGACAAAGCAATCATCGAAAGTGCAAATGCAGAAATTGCAAAGTTAAATGCAGAGCTTGAACAGGAGAAGACAAGATATGCTAATACAAAAGAGAAGCTTAGCTTGGCTGTGACAAAAGGAAAGGCCTTAGTTCAACAAAGAGATGGACTGAAACAAGTGCTAGCTGACAAAACAAGTGAGTTGGAGAAATGTCTGACTGAACTACAAGAAAAATCAAGTGCTTTAGAAGCCGCAGAACAGAGCAAGGACTTATTGCTAAGAAGTGAAAATTTCGCTGCTTCCCTTCAGGAATCTCTCATGCAAAGGGACTCAATTCTTCAAAAGTGTGGAGAACTTCTGTTGGGGGKTGCTGGAAGTGAGAACATTCAGTCCATGGATATAGTTGAGAAGATAAGATGCCTAACAGATGAGAGGAATCAACATCAGAGTCTGGCTTTAGAATTTGACAAGATATCTGATGCTTTATCATCAATTAGCTTTCCAGAGAATGTGCCACCCAATGACTTAGACACTCAGGTTAAATGGCTTCTCCAATCATTCTCTCTGGCTAAGGAAGAAACTGTAAAGTTGCAAGATGACATAGCTGGAATAAGAGAAGCTGCAACTAAAGAGATTGATTGCATGACCACCTCACTTTTGGCAGAAACACAGGAAAAGGACTATCTCCAAGAGGAATTGCAGGATTTAAGAAGCAAGTATGAAGTAATTGCTGAAAAAGAGTATCAAGTTTCAATGGAAAAGGATCAATTCATAAACATGTTGCTCAAGGCATCCAGAATCACAATGGACGGTCAGGAAGAGATTAATTTTTCTCAACCTGGAATCTCTGGAATTATTGATAAATGTATTACAAAGATAAAGGAAGAAGCCCGGGAGTCTCTTGAAACTTCTCAGGTTAAAGTAGAAGTCTTTGAAAGACTTCAGAGTCTTCTTTATGTAAGGGATCAGGAGTTGATGCTACACGTGAATCTGTTGGAGGAGGAGATGCTGGATAGAGCAGAGATGAATCGGTTGTCAAATGAACTGGAAGTGGTCAATGAAGCACTTCGCACTCTTCAAGTGGAGAAGGGCTCTCTGCAGAAAGATCTGGAGCGATCAGAGGAGAAGACTGCACTGTTGAGGGAAAAGTTATCTATGGCTGTTAAAAAGGGAAAGGGACTTGTGCAAGAGCGGGAAAACTTGAAAGGAATCTTGGACRGGAAAAATACTGAAATTGATAGCTTAAAGTCTGAGTTACGAGAGCAAGTTGTTGCTTGTAATGACTTGAAGGATCAGATTAACGAACTGTTGGCTGATATTGATCGCATTCCTAAGTTGGAAACTGATCTCGTTACTACCAAAGAAAGAAGGAATGAACTTGAACGCTTTTTACTTGAGAGCAATAGCATGTTGCAAAGGCTAATAGAGTGTATTGACAGCATTGAGCTTCCAGCTGATGTGGTTTTTCAAGATCCTGTTGAGAAGGTAAAATGGTTTGCCACATATCTGAATGAATGCCAAGCTGCGGCGGCACATGCACAGCAAGAGTTGGAGACAGCGAAGCATGATGCTATTAGTTTAATCGGTAAGATGAAGGACACTGAGACAGCTATGAATTCGATGGAGAAGTCCTTAGTAGATGCAGAAAGCAAAATCTCCCAGCTCCTAGAAGAAAAGAGAGAACTAGAAGTTGCTAAAATACAATCTCAGGAGGAGTTACAGAAAGCTACAGAGGAAGTTACTTCCCTGAAAAGCAAGTTTACAGAGGTTTCTGCAACTGTCAGGTCACACGAAGATGCTTTAATGTCGGCAGAAGAAAATATTTCTAAGCTCATCAGTGAAGGACAAGATGCTCTAGCTGGTAAGGCTGCAGCTGATATGGAACTTCAGAAATTGAAGGAGGAAACTAGCATATATGTCAGCAAACTTGCAGAGGCGGACAAAATAATACAATCCCTTGAAGATGCATTCTCTCATATACAAACAAGTTTTTCACTGCTTTCTGAGGAACACAACAAGGCAATAATTGGTAGAAGTGATACAGAGGACGAATTAAACAAGCTCAAAGCAGAAGCCGATTCCCTYRCTAGCAAGCTGTCCGATGCTTCGATAACTATAAAATCACTGGAAGATGCATTAGCAAAAGCAGATAATAACATATCTGATCTTGTTAAAGAAAACAAAAATGCTGAACAGGAGATTTCAGCACTTAATTCCAAGTTAAATACTTGTTTGCAGGAGTTGGCCGGAACCCGTGGCAGAATAGAGAATAGGTCTCTTGAGCTTTTCGAGCAATTTACCAGWCTCGAATTGCTTCTAAGAGATAACACATTGTTGTCCTTAGTGCAGCAGAGTTTTGCAAAGAAAACAGAGAGCCTAAAAGACATGGATCTTCTTCTTAAAGAAATCAGGAAGAACTTTTCCGAGATTGACTCAGAAGTGTTACAAAATTATCCTGTCACAGAGGTAATACATCCTTTGAATTATAGTTTTAGTTGCTTCACAGGCCTTCACAAAGCAAATAGTTTCTGGATTTTGATATTGCTTGCCTAATCACGATATAGATTGTCCAGATGGATTTTCTAGTTGAGATTTTCTGAGATGCGGAACATCTTATTCCTTTCAATTCAGAGTCACTGTTTTGAGCTACAGTTTCAAGTGCATGCCTGTTTATTAATTTAACTTTTGTTTTCTTCGGAATGGAATTTTTTTTTTTTTTTTTTTGGGTTCAATTGCTTTAGGATTTTCTTCACTTGGTTCTTGTTGCTGTGTTTTTCTTTTCTTTGATGAGAATTGTTTGCTCTTTGTTCGTTTTGTAGGATGATTATTCTGTCTCAACTCTTTTACCTGTTGAGTTCCATGATGTTTTGAACTTGGAAACTGTTAATGGTCATGTGAATGCAGCAGATGATGAGAATATCACACTACRCATCCAGAGAACTGTYGAAAGGTTGTGTTTGAGAGATAAGACTCTTGCTAATAAAATTGAAACCTTTGCTAGATTTATGGACAAGTTAATCACAGCTCTTTTGGAAAGATTAAAGGCCACAAATGATGGGGTTATAGTTACGCTTGAGCTGGTAAAGTCTCTTAAACGAAAAGTTGATGAACTTGAAATGGATAGGCATGCACATGAGAATACAATTTCCACATTAGAAAATGCTGTGAAAACACTATTTTCAGCTTGCACTAGTGCTATACATGAGTTGGAGTTCRAGTCGGAAAATGATCTATTGGATCTTAGTTCCATACCTGTAATGGGAAATTTTGATGAGAGCTTTTCCAGGGAATTGGCAGCACTTGGCAGAGATGCATTAGAAGACCATGAACTAGAATTTGATGGTAGTAAACATGAGCAGACAGCTGGGAAGCTGTTATTTGCTGCTAGGCATAGTCGACATCTTAGTAAGCAGTTTCATGGTATRAAGAAGCTGGTAGTCAACACTATAGAGGGTCTGCAGAATGAGTTGGAAGAAACAAAAATGACATGTAGAAAGTATTTAGAAGAAAGGGATCTTAACCAACATCAGATCTCTAAGTTAGAGAATGATCTTGAAGCACTTCAAAACTTGTACAATGAGATGAGGCTTGAATTAGAGGATTATCAGGCCAGAGAGGCAAGGTGGAAGGAGAGAGAAGCAGAACTTTCAGCAGCACATGCTACATCAGTAATGAAAGTGCATGGTAATTCAATTGCCGATGTTTTCTCAAATTACTATGCAGATCCACAATACAGTTTACATTGATATAAAAAATACTTTTAATACTTCTATTTTGAACCTGTTTAATATCTTTGTTGTATTTACAGAATTTCATGACTTTCCGCTGTCCACATCTCAAATGAGAGCCCTTTTTGATAAGATAAATGCAATTGATATCTCTTTTGCTGAGTCTGAAGTCAATGACTTGGAGGCCCATGATTCAACTGATGTATGGAAGCTCTTCTATGTTGTTGACAAGTTTAAGGGGTTGCTGCACATGATAAATTCTGAGGCTCAAGAAAGACAAAGTTTGCAGTCAAAACTTGAAAAACAAGTTCTTGAAATTGAGTATCTGAAGGAGGAAGTTGCAGAACATGTTAGAGATAAGCAAGAGTCTGAAAGGATGAAAAATGAGCTTGCAGTGGGTTTAGAGGATATTATTCAGAAATTCGGGGGTGATGAATTGGTTGGGGTTCATAAAGCAGCTAATGTGATGGGACTATTGCSCAAGTTAGAGAAGATGATCATGGCTATGAGGGCTGAATCTGAAAATTTAAAATCCAAGTCTGAAGAACTCAGCAGCAAGTTGCTTGGGACTCAAAAGGTTGTGGATSATTTGTCAAGTAAGCTTAAGTTGTTGGAAAATTCTAATCCTGTTATTGTCAATCTGCCTGATACTGTCCAGGAAAAGGGCATTTTTGAATCATCTGCCTTGCCAGCTAAGTCAGAGATATCTGAAATCCAAGACCTGGTAACTCTTGATACTTTTAACTCTAGATACCTGCATGCAAACATCTTTCAGCAAGTGTTTTGCAATTGTTCAGCTCCACCTTCATGTGTTTAAATGGATACTTGCTACTTGCGTTTCTTTTTGCCCCTTTCAAGCTGTCAATGATAACCATGTTAACTGTGTCTTCTTTAAGCTTGGCATAGAGAGCCCTTTAGCTGTTTTCTATTACTGTTAAAGTTAATTGCACTATCTTAGCTGCATTTAGAGGGATTCTTGGAATAGTTTTCTTGTGCATRGTTTTCTTACTCTCTAGCCCCTTTTTTTATGCTTATGCATATCTTTCTATTTTGCTTCACCTCCCTCCCTCCCTTTCAGCTTCTCTCCCGTCCGCAACCTGTGTGAATGAATRAAGCTTAAACCATTTGTTTTGCATTTCTTTCCTCAATCTTTATTASACCTAGTGGAGCATAGTATTGTTGGGCTCCAACTTTTATGCATCATCTGTTGCAGGGACCAATTGGAAAGAATACAGTATCTTCTGTTCCGTCTGCTGCCCATGCACGAACTTTGCGTAAGGGCTCAAGTGATCACCTCGCAATCGTCGTTGATCCAGAATCTGAAAGATTGATAACCAATGAACATGCTAATGATGATAAAGGTTTTTTCTTTTTTCCCTTTGAATTATTTTCCTAATGCCATGAGGCTTAGTAAAAGCAGTATTGATGCCAGGAAGATTTAGCTTCAGCAACTTATAGCTTAACTCTCATGCTGCAGGTCATGTTTTCAAGTCTCTTAATACATCAGGTCTCGTACCAAGACAAGGAAAGATGGTTGCTGATCGAGTTGATGGAATTTGGTAATGTGACACTCAGATTGTTGATCTTTATTTTCGAGATTAATTTGTTTGACAAATATTGCTCAGAAAGTCTGCATTAAACTAGAGATGTGCTTGCATTTTTTTCTCGATTTAGTTACTTGGAAGTTTAAATTACCCAAAATTTTCCTGTGAACTATTTTTATAAACTTATGCAATATAAAGCTTGAGGAAATGAGTTTAAACAAGGGAACAGATCCATAAGTAGTTGTTAGGGAGTGTTTATTGGGCTGCGGGCGKTTGTGTTTGAAACATTCTATTTTGATGGATTTGCTGATTTGAAATTCTTTTCATTTGTTCAGGGTATCTGGTAGTCGAGCTTTAATGAGCCATCCAAGGGCAAGGCTAAGTCTCATTGCTTATTGGCTCTTCTTGCATATTTGGTTACTTGGCTCCATTTTGTAATAGTACATATGGAGTTAGTCCATATATTGTTTTCAACTTGTAAAGTCAATATAGTTCATTTACAACACTCAATTTTTTACCTAGACTTGACGTGTAAATAGTACTATTCCCATTCTGATTCTCTGCAATCACATTTTAGGGATTCAGAGAACTGAATTCTTAGATACACTGGAAAATGTTCCATAGTTCCCTACTTTAGATGTTGCTGATGGTGTTCATGTAAGAACAGAATGATCTCTTAAGGATATTCACTTTCATGCAGGAAATTCTTCATTGAACATAATCTCTTTACAGTTTTGTACTTATCTATTGGAGTCTGGATTCTTCTAGTGATGGATATACTTGTTTGTTTCTGATGTAACCGTGTAAGCATTCTGCTTCTGTTTGTCCATTACAGCCGTGAGCTGCAGCATGGGTTATGAATTTACTGTGTACAAAATGATGAAATTTTCCCAATTCATGCATACAATATAAGCTCACTGTGGGGAGTTGCAACTCAAACAGCTAGATGAGTTTGGAATATCTGCAGGCAACGATTGTTAGTTGTTACAATTACCAGCTTATTGGTTCGTCCAGAGCCAGAACTTAAACAAGTTTTTGGCGATGTCATCCTCAAGAAGAAGAGTAACTACTTTTATATCTRCATGATTCATAAAATGATCTCAATAGAATGCATCTATTAATGGTGTTACCATAGTTGGTGTTTTTTRGCCTAAACCTAGAAACTCTCCTCTTGGATCTCTTCCATCCTCATTTCTTGATTTCCCATCCATTGGAAGAAGCAACCCCTCTTTTAAGTGCATTAAAGATTATGCTTAATCATGTTAAAATGTACAAACTAGTGTRAAAGACTTMGCAAGACATGAAAGATGAAATCTTTCCCAAACTCATGTACAAGGAACTGCTTATTTACCGAAAACAAGAAACTATYAASTCTGGTGGAGCCTTTTCTGTCCACAAAGGCAAGAATAAGAAGCTATAACATATGGTACTTCGAGTGTTCGCTTCTTTTTCTTCCGTTCTTCATATAATGTAAAAACTTCTGGCTAACCAAACACTATCTTGTATACCTTGATGTCCACCTGTTGGTTTCAGTTTTGATGGAATTCCGACACCCTTCAATTAAAAGCGTACCAATATTTGTTACCGTCAATATTCGATAGTTTGAGCCTGAGAGTGTACCTTACAAGATTACCATATGCTGCAGAACATGAAGGCGTAATTGTACAGGTCCGGTTTTCTTTATCAGTTCTTGCTTTGAATTTTATAGCATTTCCTGTGCGTCTCGACATTATTACGTAGTCAGGCAATGTCTTTACAAATACAAGGGTGATTCACGRGCTCTGGAGTAGCTGAAGGTTCTTCAGTCAATCAGTGATGGATGTACTTGGAATTAACTGTTGGTGGAAGTCAGGACCATATACTCTATATGCAGCCTTGAAACTCCCAGGTGATAGTTTCACTTATTGTTTGGCTACTTTGGTTACTATTATCGTTCTGAAGTTTCTAGGTTTGAGCCTCTAAGTAGAATCCCGTCTTTTCTGTGTGTGGGTGTTTCTTTTTGGTGGGGGAGGAGGTGTTGGGGCGGGGGAATGAGGTCCATTTGGCAGTGAACCCAGAAAGATCGTTTTTTTCTCCTGGAAATTTTTATATCTGTTCAGCTACATTTATCCCTAAAATTCTGTCATATATTGCCCTGTACAATGTGTATAAACATGTAATTTTAGCTCATACATGTCTTTCTATATCCTATTTCCAAGTTTGGAACAAGCTACTTTGTGTTAAACATAGATTGGGGTTCTTTCTTGACATTTCAACCTTTGATTTGATGGTTCGTATMTGCTCAATTTGTCTAGGAACGAATTTGTTTGGTCCCTGTAAATCGGCAGAATTCATGTCTTATAGATCTCGTAGAGTGAGTTTCAAGTGAGATTTTTCTTTACTCAACCATTTACTGCCATTTGTTCTTTGTATAATAGCCTTCTTGATTGTTTTAACTAAAAGGGACTGAGGGCAGATCTAAAAGCTTTTGCAAGGCAGAATCAGGTCAAAACGTCGAGAAAACAAGGAAAATCACAAAAATCTGATACTTCACTACCTAATAAGACCATATTAGATGAACAGGATGGTGTCTCCAATATATCATCCCCCGCAGATGATAGTGCTCAAGAAAACATGGGTATATCCTCTTTTAACAATTCAGAAGAGCAAACTGCTCAACTGGTTCCATCTAGACGTGCTGTGCTTCAAGCATGCACCATTACTTCCTGTCTAATTGGAGCTTTGGGAGTTATAGTTCGGCAGGTATGTCTTTCTCTTTAGTTTTTGCAAGTTGGTGACAGCACATGCTCAACCAATCAGTTAGTGATTTAGCCTTCCTTCTGTTCCTTCTTTAAGTTCTTAACTAAAATGTCGTGCCATTGAAGATTAAAAGATACTGGTGATGTATTCTAGGTTTCTGARCTAATTTTGGATGTTGAAGTATGTATGTTGTCAGCTAATCATATATGAACCTGAGAGATTTTCTTTCATTTGAATTGTTCAGTTTGCTGGCAACCACTTGATAAAGTCAAAAAAAGACAAGGAAAATGTCCTTAAATTGATTTTATTCTGATTGAACCTGCAGAGTTCCCATTTCTTGCATGAAGAAGGATGGCAAGTTATTGACTGTTCTACGGAAATACCTTGTGAGTTTGTAGACCTACCCTCTCTCAGAAATTTTGTATACTAAATCCATTAGTAGTAGTACAGGCAAATAACCATTCTTCAGATTCCCTGGACCATTTTTTAGAAAAGTTTTCTCAAATAGTTTCTTTAATTTTCCATCTAGTGTTTTCTCAAAAGTGATGTACATGGTATTAGGATATCCTGTAGCTTTGAAGAATATCAAAATATTTCAGAATTGTTGGCTCTGGACTTGCGATWTACTTTTCACACAACTTCATATTGTTCTTAGATTTGGTCTCTGTTTTTCTTTTAAATAAATTTGATCTCATTGTTTCTATTAATAGTAGTTCTCCCTGCAGAATATATGCATTTGACAAAAAAATCTCTCTCGAAAAAATTGTGGAGGTTCCAGAAATCACCTATTTCTCTCCTTGCAACGCTTTGGAGTAATCATGCTCATTGCATCCGTTTATTTTGTAGAGACACTACCGTAACTGAAACCACATCATTGGATTTCACCTTCCTTTTCAGCTAGATTAAGTGGAAAAACACAACAAACATAAAAGAGGAGATTGTGATCTCTGCTAGAAGTAACTTCAGCTTGCAATAACCTTTAGTCTTCAAAATTTTGAGTGTGGTATATAATAGGTTCATGATTGTGTCAGTGTACTTTATTTCTTCCTACTTAATTTTCTTACTTGACCCCCTTCCCTAACAAATAAGATAAAGATTTCTCCCAAAATTTCATTTCACCAGAAGAAATCTGTGTCGATGTAGTTACCTTTGCGCTGTGGCATCTTGAGTTGATTGCTGGACTAGTTATACTAGTATCATCATGCCGGTACTTGCTACTAAAGACATGGCCAGATTTTGCCAAGTCTAGTGAAGCAGCCAACCGCCAGGTATCTCAATTCGCCCTCTGTATGTCTCCTTTTAGGATATTAAATAGGCATACCTTAATGTCTCTTTCCTCCATCTGAGCTATATAATTAAAATGCAAATTACAAAAGATCAAGAATACTATATGTATACAAAAACAGTTACTAGTCAATAAACACATCATAGAAACATGATTTCCTCATCCTATCTTTATAAGCTGTAGCCTGGTTGCCTTAGTTGTGGTTTTTATGCCATTATTTGAATTGCAGGTTCTAATATCACTAGAACCTCTAGATTACATGGTTGTGGCATTTCTACCAGGAATTAGCGAGGTACAAAAATGAAAAGCATATGTCATCTTTCATACAGCAAAACAGGGAAGACTTGATGTTCTTTATTCTTTTGTYTCATCAGAATACTAAACGTATCTGGTTGTTCACAGGAACTTCTTTTCCGTGGTGCTTTATTACCAATATTTGGCATTAACTGGACAAGTGTTCTAGGAGTTGCTGGCTTATTTGGAATATTGCACGTGGGAAGTGGTCGAAAATATTCTTTTGCAGTCTGGTATGTTTAATCAAAGATTTTGAAGCCTTTTTATGTGTTTCAAATGACAATGAAATGTTACTTCTGATATCTTAACTCTGGGAGTACATTTTCTCTTCACAGTTGGAAAAGAAGACACAATGAGTTCCGGATGTTCAATTTAGAATATTTTGCCTTGATCATGCTGATTATGTTTCTCTATGGTAAAATTCACATGGCAATTGGTGAATCCATTTGTTGAATCTCTTTGTAGGGCTACATTTGTTGGGCTTGCCTATGGTTATGCTACAATATTGTCCTCAAGTATCATCGTGCCTATGGCTTCTCATGCCATGAACAACCTAGTAGGCGGCATCATATGGCGGTACACATCAAATTCATCAAAGTAAAAATCTGGTAAGAACTAAGCTGTATATCTGTATTTGCTTTTTCTCTGTTTCAGCACCCTTCGAAATGATAAAAATCTCTATTAACCTCCTCAAAGCAGATGGGTTCTTCAATTCAATCAAACATTTCCAGTCTCAACTCTCATGTTATACTGAAGGAGGCAATCATGATTAGCTTAATTGCCTACTTTCTGCTGTAAATCCAAGACACTATAATCTACACTATGTATGAGGAACGTTAAAATGAAAATTAGTGTGTGAATAAAATGAAAATTAGTGTGTGAAGATTCTTCTTTGTCATATATCATAACATTCTTCATTGCGTTATCATTGAACTCTTGATCTTTTTCGTTTTTTCCTGCACATAACATGCATTTGATCCACAAGGTGCAGAGAGCTGATTATCTGTTGTATCATATTCTAACTTCAACTCACTCATTGCAGCATGCACCAGCAAATGCTGGAAAGGCTGTTGTTAGCTGCGATCGATGCAACCAAAGTTCCTCCAGCTGTCTGCAACGCTGGTGAGAAGATTGATCGATTCAACAGCAGATATTCCAAGTAAACAAACCTTAATTCTGATAATGAGGTTTAAGGGTACTGTCAGATTTTGCCAAACATGAAAGAACTACTCGAATGAGGACTACCTTGATGATGTTCTTTCTGTTTTCTTGATAATTATATGTGGGATTTCTACTCAGCTGTTTTTTAGATCATTAACTTGAGAGAAGAAAATGAGTTTCAGAGAGGAAATTTGTAATCTTCACATAACATCAACAGATCATGGTTGTTTTACATCTTGGATAAAATAGAAACTCTTGCAAAACCCCCTTAAAGTGTCAATTGAATTGAATGAGTCGGGTTTAGTTAAGTTTCAGTTTAGCTCGAGCGAGTTTAGGAAAGTTAAGTTTTGAAACTTGATCTAAATTTGAAAAAAAAAAGAAAAAATATATTAATGAGATTTAAATAAATTAAATATCAATTTTTACACTAAATAAAATACATGTTATAAATATTATTTATGATGTAACAATAAAATTTAAGTAAATCACATATCATTTACTGTATCAAAATCCAGTAAAAAAAATATCATAAAATAATTTCAAACAAAAATGGTATCTATATATATATATTATAATATATGCCTTTTCACATAATTAATACTGAAACTAAAAATTTAAAAAAATATATATATATATATTTATAGAGCATTATTTGGGGTTAGTGCTCGTCAGATTTGATTACACCTAATCTCAAATAAAGTTTAGATTCAAATCACAATCACAACTCAACTAAGATCAGCCCGAAAAAAATCGGGCCGACCCATTGACAATTCGGCCTTCCTTTGATGTATCCAAAATGGTCCAAAAGAATGCATTGAGATTAGAGGTTTCCTTTTTCTTCTTCCAACTATCCTCAAACATAACTTGCTTTTTCCTTTTCAACAAATTACCTTATTTGATTGTCCGAATTATGCTAGTGGAAAAGTAATTTGATTATTGAGTATTATATTTTGATGTTTGGGAAATTAATTCGATTTTAGATATCGAAATAAAAAAATAATTTTACGACCTTAAAAGAAAAAATAATCTTAAAATAAAAATACGAATAGTAGTTCTTAAAAGTTTTAATAACCTTTTGTTCTCCTCTTCTTCTTTTCTATTTTTCTTTCCCTTTCAAAGAATAAGAATAATCTATAACTCTACAAAATTAAAAAAATAATATATGTATTTTCACATGACGAAAAAAATGGAAGAAAAATAAATATAAATCGATATGTAAACTTATGATTTTCGCTAATTATCTCAATCTTGCATTCTAATCTGAGCATTAAAAAGAATTAAAACCTAAAAAATCTAATGATCTAAATACATACAAAGAAGAATAGACCACGAAGGTGATGAAATTTCATCTTTGACATGCATTAGGCCTTTGAGTTTAATTTATTTTCTATATTAAAATTTAATTATATGAGAATTTTTTTTATTTTTCTGTTTGAAAGGAAAAATTCATATTATTTTTTAGTTTTCTCATTATGTTACAAAACTAAACGTTTAATTAAGTATAAATTAATTAATTATATTTATTTTCTTCATAAAAATAAAGTTATAGTTATTTTATACTATTTAACGATAYAACAAGAAAAAAATGAATAAATATTAGTGTCTCAAATTTCATTCATTCACGTTTTTATCCTATTTTTCCGTGGTCTAATTTAAATAATTTGATAAAAATATAAATTCATTYCCCTCTTRCCTAATCTACAYGAAATACTTATGGAGAAATATTTATTATTTTCTTTGTTAAAATTTAAATACCTTCTAAACAAAATAAAAGAATCGGTAACGATTTAGCTCTTAAGAATTTTTACATTAAGTAATCAGATTACGAACTAACTTTCCCTTGTCATTAATCAAACGAGGCCAAGTATTAATTACATGAGACTAAATAAATCTTGATAGATCTATCTTCTTTCGACTTAAAGAGTAATTATATGGATCCGATCTTTATAAATTATGCACGTGTCATCATATATAAGCAAACATTAATATTTCTCTTTTCCTTGGGCACTTTAATGTCTGAACCTCGTATCTATATATACAGCAGGGGAGACGAACTCCTCTAAAATCATACAGCATTCCTTAACAGATAATATCGATGAAGTCATTTCCATTAACCTTTGTGCTGCTTGTTTTTCTCATCTCTCTGTCTCAGAAAGAGGTTGATGGATCCATCAGTCGTCTTCCCCTTGCTGTCGACACTCGGGACTCCACAAATTTGACAGATGTTATCATATATCGTATCGTTCTCTCTTTTGAAATTCTTGATTTGTTTGGTTAAAATAATTACTGTCGACCTCGATCCCATCTCTCTCATGGTCTGTCCATCTCCCAACACGAAAGACTTTGGATGAGAACCATCCAACTAATCTCGACCTCACTTTTGATCGTATTACTCGGTCACGTATGAGTTGTACGAGGAGAAGGTGAGGACGAGACTAGTGGGTCGGGGCCAACTCCAATCTTTCACACTAGCACAGACACAAACACTTGATGTATGTCTTTGATATTAGATGGAGAATGTAAACAATATAGTTGTCTTACTCTTTGGTCTAATTTGATTGCAGCATGCAGAAGCTTCTGCTTCAAAGCTTGTTGTTACTGCGACATAAAAGTAACGCCTCCTAAGTGTTTGCAGTGCTGTGGAGAAGATTGATGGATTTGAAGCCCCAAAGCAATGTAATAAAAAGCCCTTTACTGTGACTGGCAATCATGGTTCATAGGAAGACGACAAAATGTACCAAATATTTCTTTGTTGGTGAATAGATTTTGCCCAATTGTTTCTTGATTCAGTGATCTCTAAGTGTGATTTATGCTTGGTTTCCAACACAAATCAAAAGAAAATTGAAAACCCTTGACAATAAGTAATTACTATAAAGATTGAAAATGACCATCAATTCCATTCATTTACATAGATAGGTCTTCAATTCTGATGAAAATTAATGACTAAGGGTTACATCGTGATAGAATTACACTAGGGATGAGTTTACCTAAAAAAATTTAGACATGCTTTATCAATATAAAATGTTTATTTAGAGTTGAATATTTTCAATTTAAAAAGTTAAAGAATTTATATTTTGTAAGGATTTTCCATTCACCCATAAATAATCAAGGAAAAAAGAGGCAAGATTTCACTTTATATCATGCAGAATCTTTAAACCCCACAATTTTTAATCTCTACAATCTAACTGCATATGTCCTTTTAAATCCTTCTTGTGGCCAAACTCGTACGTGAAAGTCGTTTCCCCTTCAATTTGCGGCACTTTTCCAGGCTAAATGTAGTTCGCCAAGTGCAACCATTTTCAGATCATAGGTGTCAACTACCTCTTGGTCCCATCCATGGCCTATGGTGCCTGCTTTGTTCCCACCAATTCCCAATTTAAATTGACAGAGAACTGCACGGCTTCTCATTTCCAGCTCTAGTAGTTTCCTCCACAACGTAGGTGGCTTTCGATTGTGATTCTACATTCTTCACTAAGTACCCCAGACCAAGACACGAGGATGTCCAATATAATAAAATCTTGCCAAGCCCCTTATATAATCTGTCCACAGAGACCACTTCATCGATCCAAATCTTTCGTTGAGATCATAAGGAGACACTCTTGAGACACGGATATGGTACTCTATGTTTTGCACGCTCTAAAGAACCAAGCTTTCTGGGTTGTTTTAGTCTTTCTTTGTGGTTCTTTATCCTTATTAAAAAACTTCATATCTATTCTCAGATGGGTTTATGTCAATTTTTTTCAGACCTGCGAAKAATCTGAACAAATATGGATCATGGGCATTAGTGACGGGTGCCACTGATGGCATTGGAAAAGCCCTTGCCTTCGAGTTGGCACGGAAAGGCCAAAATTTGATCTTGATTGGTCGAAATATTGGGAAGCTGAACGATGTTACGACTCAAATTCAATCCAAGTAYGAAAAAGTTCGAATCAAGAATGTTGTGGTTGATTTCAGTGGCAATCTGAAGGAGGGGATAAAGAAGATTTCTGAAGCAATTGAAGGATTAGATGGTGGAGTCTTAATAAATAATGTGGGTATTTCCTATCTATATGCAAGATTTTTCCATGAGGTGGATGATGGGTTGCTCAATAATTTGATTAAAATCAATGTTGAAGGCACTACAAAGGTCACACACACAAGCTGTTATAGCAGGGATGATCAAGAGAAAAAGAGGAGCAATTATCAATGTTGGCTCTGGTGTTGCGACTGTGCTCCCTTCTGATCCTCTTTATGCTGTTTATGCTGCTACTAAAGCGTGAGTATTAGTTTGAGCTTTCATCAATTTTGATTTTGTGACCTGTGGTTCTTCGCTAATAGAAGTGCTTTATTATGCTGTTTTGCAGATACATTGATGAATTCTCCAAGTGTCTTCATGTTGAATATAAAAAAAGCGGGATCGATGTTCAATGTCAGGTCTCTAGTCTACCCTTTTCTTGTTATGTATTAGCTCAATGTCTATCCTCGATATTCATTTTCATTATTTTCGCCAGTTTGATGTGCATGTTTAAAAGTTAGCATTTCATCCTATTTGGAGGCTTAGGGTTGAAAATTCAGCTGCCTAGCAAAGGTAAACCTTAAAGCAAGCTCTTGTTTGGTGTTGAGAGTACAAATCTTTAACTAAATGTCTGAAAGTTTACAAATTTAGAAGGTAGCAATCATATAATGCTGCAGCTAAAATGCCAACATTCTTTGATCTTCTGTCTTCTATTATTTCCAGATATTGTGTCTGATCATGATGCAGATCAATGAGATTGTGTTCCTACTGCTGCCATAAGAATTTTAGTCCTAGTATACTATATTATGCTTCAGAAAATTTTTCTTTTTCTTTCTCTGGTAAAATTTAGGCAATTCTTTAACCTGTTCAGTAAAACTCATATCTCTATAGGAGAAGAATAATCCTGGGCTAGCATGTTCTTTTAATTTGTGATCACTTCAGTTTCATCAAATTGCCTCATGTCATGATGACTGATAATGGAGAAAAAACAATATTGAGACAGAAGATTATCGTCCGAAACATGGACTACTAAAAGAGGATGAAGAGCAACCAATATCCCTCCCTGCATTATGGTGATATTTTTTTGAATTTTAGTTTGGAGCTTTGGTTTGCTCTGAATGAGTTCAAGAACATTCAATTATTCTCCTATTAACATTGTTGATCTAATTCTTCAAATCGGCACGCAAATTCATTAGAAAATCATGGACCAAATTAAAGATTTACCATGAGGCGTTGACCACAGATTCTAATCCAACTTGTCTCGATTCTAAACTCTGCATTTTGATTAACCTGCGTTTGCCATCCCAAATTTTGTGTTTTGTGCCAAAATCCCGGGGGGGTTTAGTGTGTAGATAATTGTTTGGCTGGATATTTACATGTATGATTGATGAGAGGAATGATAACCATAGGCGACCTCCATATAAGATTTCATCTCTAGGCAGAGTTCTCCATGTTACCATTGCTGTAAATTGATGGTCAGATTTTTGTGCAGGCTCCACTTTATGTTGCAACAAAGATAGCATCAATGAAGAGATCATCTTTTTTTGTTCCATCATCAACGGGATATGCACGAGCAGCTCTTCTCTGGATAGGCCGGGAACCTCGATGTACACCCTACTGGACGCATTCCCTAATCTGGAACCTCATATACTTGTTGCCAGAATCTGCTGTGGATTCATATCGCTTCAAATTCTACCATTCTATGCTCGTCATGTTCAAATGGATGATTGAACATCTGGAAATGAGAGAATCACCTATTTCTTATGTGCAGTTAGGAAGCTTGCTCTCTGGTCTGAGCAGGCATTCCTTGTTGCCTGTGTTAAAAGATATTACCGAGTCTCTTTGAACGGATACTTTATAATACGTTATATTTGGTCCTATTATGCTAGTTCTATTATTTCTTTAGATTATTATTTTATTATCTGTTTTTAATTATTGAGTTTTCCTTCGATTCCTCAAGTAGTTTTTTATTTAACTATTTGATTTTTAGAGAGACAAGAGAGGTAAATATGTTATTTACATCTTGTATTTAAGTAAAAACTTGCTAAGTTAGGAACATTCGACGAGTTTGATGGCTTCAAACCATTCAAAAGTTTTGATTTTTGCAATCAAAATCCTATATTTTATAAATCTTTCATTTTATCCTTCGAATATTAGAATTTATGTAATCTTTCTTTACTTGTTTTTAAATGTCATTTAATAATTTAAGAGATAAAAAATTAAGAAAGTTCTTAAATTTAGAAAGTTTGAGGGAAAAAAATTAATTTAACTGTTTTTTGAAAAAATTTAAATTAAAATACTTTGTCAATACTTTCTTTCTCACCCCACCATCTGATATTGAATAAATTTTGTATTTGCAGTATTAGGTTGAAAGATTGAAAACCAATTAAGGTGATAATTTACTTGGTGTAATAAATAATCAAGATTAAATTTTTAAAAATATTTAATATCCTCTTAATTTGTAGAAAAGTCAGATATTTTCCGGCCGAAGAAATTCTTTTAGAGATTAGTTCTCTATTATGGAAAGTTTTTTAATTTAAGAAAAGAAGCAGAATTTTCTTAAAAGTTAATATAATATTTTTTATTTTTAATTATTATTTTTAAGAGTGTTTTTACGTAGTTAAATCTCCTGCAATTCTTTAAAATTACAATCAAAAGTTATACAAAATTATCGAGAGTCATGCAAAACAACTCTTAATTTTTTTTTTTAAAAAAGCCTATATAATGTGTATAAATTTTATTAATTATACTTAAATTTTAAAAAGAAAAGGCTTGGAGAGAGGAAACGACGGGGGTTGAAGTGGGAGTGTGTTAATATAAATTCGTTCTAAAACCTCAGTAGTACCCTGTAAAGGGCGCTTTCGGCTCTGGTTTCCAATTGGGCAGTGCTGCCCTTTGCGCTGAGCTTCACCTTTTGATAATCAATGGCAAAGCATCGGCGGAAGATTGATTCTAATGGCCCAAATGCGGAAGCAACATCGGGCAACACTGTCTTCGTAGACACCAGCCTCGATACCCACCTTGTTATGATCATCTCTTCCTCCGATACTGTGTCTGACTTCAGAAGTAACCATTTTTATCTTGATTCATATACCTAAATCTTTCATTGTGTATGTATTTACTATGCGGCCAATTAAAAATTCATATGTATATGTATGTGAATATATGAGCTGATATTGAGGGTTAATGATGAATTTCTTATTGTTTTTTCTTTGAAAAAGAGACAGGAATGGAATTGAATTTCTTTGTGCTGGCAATTTGGTGGTAGTAAAGTATTTTGAATTTGGGAGTCAAGATTTGGGTCACCTCAAATTTTAAAGTTACTATCTTGGAAGGGTTTGTTTTGGAATGTTAATTGGGTCCTCAGCAATTCATYTAACCCTGAATTGTTTGTTTTCGGTGTTTCTTTTACTGTCAAGCCATGCCCAAATGTTGAGTTTCGTGGGTAAATGTGTATATAGTGCTACAATTCGCTTAAGATGTGGATTCAATGTGATATATTGGTGAAATATAGAATGAGTAGAGCATAAAGCACCTGAGTTTGTTTACGACTTCTTGGTGGGGGCTTAGGAAAATGCTTGGTTGTCAGCTGATAGGTTTCTTAGTGGTTACATTGGTGTTTTTAACCGTTGATTTGGTGTAGTCTATCAAATTTAAAAATCTTTAACTTTTTAATATGCTGATTTTTATTTAAGCACAAGTTTTTGACTGTTCTTTTCTTTTCCGTTGCTTACTTTCCTTCTTGGTCTCATGACATAGATGGTTGGCATGCTTAATGTGCTCCAAAAGATCTATGCTTTGGTATAAACTTCCTGACTTTTGCCCATGGCCTGCAGGGAAGTTACTGTTTCAACACTACGAATGTTTTCCCAGGATAGGTGGGATAAAAATCCATTCTTTGCAGGTATTTATGTAGTGCTGGTTCACTTAGATTTTTTTCGTATGTCATTCTGTAAATCGATGTTTGGTTTTATGTATTTCACAGGTGAAACGCCTAGGTCATTTCTATCACCTACCAGATTCTATGCTTGTCAGAAGTGCATTTGATGGGTCTAAAAGAACTTGGTTCCTTTTTGTCGAGGCGTCATGTTCACAGGGAGATGACAAGGGACAGCTCTCCTGCAGGCCTAATGATGCTGCTGACAATGTCAGTTTACTTCACCTGCAACACCATTCTCAAGACAACCAGCACAACCTTCTTCCTGATGATCCTCTCAAATTAGCAAGTGAAAAGGTGCCACAAGCTGTTCAAGCTAGACCAAGGAACTTTTCTGGAGAAATTTCGAGGGATATCGAGATGGAAGTTGGAAACTTTCAAGATGACTGTCGCAAAGAGTTGTCTTCTGATATTGATGAGAATTTGGCTCTTCGTGGTTCTACACTTGAAACGAATGTTAGAGTTTCAGAAAATGCTGCCAGCACTGAGGATGACAATTCCAGAGACAATAATAAGACTGCTCTGAGCCGCRGTTTAGATGAGCTACTATTTCCTGCTAAGAAACGCAAGATTGAGGACATTGAAAATGTTGAGCTTACTGTTAAGAAGAAGCGTATGGTTGAGCGCAAAAAAGATCCCTTGGTTGATGCTAGTGTAAAAGTTCCAAGTGACTTGCAAACAAGACAAGCAGATCTTAGGGGGGAATCTTACGATACCAACTGGATGTCCATATCTGGGGCACAGAGAACATCGAAATCTGAGCCTAATACAGGGAAAAGTGACCAGTTTGGAGGAGAAGTTTATAGAGATGGGTCTGATTCTACTACTAAGGAACAAGTATCCAAACAGGAAAAGATGGCTTCTAAGCAAGAAGCAAAGGAGGACGACTTGGTTACTTGTATGGGTGGTAAGAAAGGGAAGAAGAAACAAAAAAGGACTTTATTTTTTCCTCATGATCAAGTTGCCATTTGTGCACCCACTTCTGTTCTTTATGGAAGTGTTTTTCGTACTAATCAGAATTCAGAAGCTCCTGAAGCCAATAAGAACAAAGGGTATGCAGAATTGGTGCTTAACAATGATCCTGAAGTGATGCTGTCCAACCAATGCAAACCTTTGGATCAAGGTGAAGCTGATGGGACTAATAAGGAGTCAATTCCTTCACCTAACTTTGTGGGGCAGAGTAGTCCAACAGTAGCTGTAGATTCTGTCAGAACTAGGAGGAAGAAGAGGAGAGCCAAGAAGAAAGCTCCAGGTCTGGATGCCTATTCCCCTGGGGAGGGAACTAACATGGCAGGTAAAGTTTCTTCAATTGTCGCAGACTTAGCTCCAAAAGACCATAGCAATGACAAGATAGGGAATGATGAAAGCATGCCTTCTCTTGATGAAAGTGATCAAAATTATAGAAATGAAAGAGGGTTGTTGCATAATGATGATCCTCAAGCACAGCCCCCTGAAAGCTTTAAACCTTCAGATCAGGTTGAAGCACAAGAGACGAATAAAGGATCAAACCTTTCACCTGGTGCAAAAGTGGTGGCAGAAGTTGGCAATTCTGGTACCATTAAGAGGAAAAGAAGGAATGCCAAGAAGTCTGCTGCTGAACYTCAGGATAAATCAGTTGTTGAGAACCTGCATGAAACTTCTTTACCTGTGGAAGCTATAGCTTTTGGTGTAGAAATGATCAATGGGACTACTAAGGAAAATAAAACTGTACATCATACTGACAAAGAACTTGAGAATGATAGAGAATTGTCTTCTAGACATAGASCAGAGGTAGTATTACCAAAAGGAATGAAACCGTTAGATTCAGGTAAAGCAACTGCGAATGACGAAGAACCAGGCTTTGCAGAAACGTCATTGGATGATAAACATGGTTTAGAAGCGGGGAAATTTGGTGGCAGTTGTAAGAAAAAGAAGATGAAAAAGCCCCCGACAACCAATAATGATTTTTCTTCCATGGAGCATCCTAATCCTGTCAATGTTTCAGCTTCTAAACATTTTGAAGGGGACAGGGGATTGTCTTCCAAACATGGTCCAGAGCTGATATCTTCTAAAGGAAGCAAAACTTTAGATTTGGGAGAAKTGACTGTAAACACCARTGAATTGGGTTTTGCAGCTCAGCGATTGGATGATGAAGATGATTTGAAAGCTGTGGCATCATGTGGTGGTAAGAAGAAAAAGGAGAAGAAGAATGCTACTTCTATTTGTCATTCACCTGCTAAACATTTTGCTAGTGTAGTTCAAGGAAATCAAAGTATTTTATCTTGTACTGACGAAAAGGAAACATCAAAAGAGGGATCAAGAAATGCTTCTAATTCAGGTGCTTGTAAAGGTAGTTTACCTAGCAAAAGTAAGAAAATAGTTTCACCTTTAGGTGAAACTGATCACACTGGGGAAAACACAAAAGATCTCGATGACGATCTGAGAGAAACCAAAATTGATCAGAGCATGGACCCAAATGCCCTCCAAGATTGGTCTGTCAAGGTACAAGCTAATGAGGTGGAACATCTGCAGCAGGATGAAGCTGATAAAGAAAAAGAGTATGAAGGGAATATAAAGAAAAATGTCAAAAGGAAAACCAAAAAGAATCAGAAAATTGCAGCAGAGACTGAAAATAACTCAAGAACCAAAGGGCAGAGTATCGCTATTGAAGAATTGGCAGCTTCGCGTGATAAATTGGGAGACAGGGACCATCCATATGATACCACAAACACAAGTATATCAGATGAAAAAAGAACTGGTAATCCATCAGCTGAGAAGAATGCGGATGTCAAATCCAAACTTTCAAATCCTGAGCAGGCCCTAAAAGGTGCAGACTCATCTGAAGTTCCATCTCATCATACTCTAGAGAATAATCTGGAGTGGAGGCAGGATACTATGACTAATATTGAAGATATTGTTGAAACTTCTAAAGCTGGAGATGAAGGGATAAATTTCAGGCATTACTTTGTTCCTGAAGAAAACCAGAGTGAGGACACTACTGCTGACAAGCTGAAAGAAGTATTACATTCAACTGAAGATAAGAGAAAAGCAAAGAAGCCCATTGTTGTCTCTGAGGGGTCACTAAGGTCAAACCAGCAAAAGCAAAATAAATCTAATATTAATGACAATCAACTTCAAGAATCTTCTCCAGATGCAAAGGGAAATAAAGACATGCCTTGGACCAACAAGGAGATTTCAAAAGCTTCTGGAAATGTAGTACAAGCTTCAAACTCTCATGATGTTGACAAAGTCAAGACCCTTCCGAAGGCCACAAAGCCTGTTGCTAATGGATCTGGGTCCAGTAGGACTTCCCCTTCTTGGTTGGAGGAGAATAATGGATCTGTGACAGCAGCAAGCTCCAGCTCTAGTGCAAAAGGTTCAAAAAGAGCTCTTCGCGATACAAGCAATACAAACCAGCAATCAGGGTTCAATAATGATGGTGTGTCTGCTGGAAAAACTTCTAGGAAAAACAATGGGGACATTGTCAATTGCTCACAATATAGGAAGAGCTTGTTTTCTTCTGCAGGCACAATTTTTAGTGATGGCAGCAGTGGAAGTTCTGGGAATGAAAATGGGATTGAAAATTCAGATGCTAGCACTCGGACCCCATCAGAGAGTTCGTCTTCATCAGGCTACTCAGTTGGTGAAAGTGAATCGAGTCAGGACTTGAAAGGAAATGGTAATTGAAATTTTTACATCAGATGCATGTTTCCTTGTTCTTGACTGTGTCATATAGTTAATGGTAACCCGGAACTCATATCTGTTTTTCCCGGATTCAGATCTGTTTTTCCCATATCATTTCAACTGTTGTTTCCAATATGTTGTCAGTGCCACCCCTCTCCCTCTTTTGGAAAGGGAAGAGAAGAAAAGAAAAAGGGAAAATAATGGTCACCTTTAAGAATGTGATCAACGCGTGAATTGCCTATCTCGGGATTTTCTTGCTTATTCCTTTTCGATAGGCAGCGGATATTAGTGTTGCTGCAACATAAAACTGGTAGTTTTGGAATCATAATATATGCAAGTTTTACTTTCAATATGCCTAGTTGGATAGTTGGAAAGAAGTTGGTTCATAACTGGTGGTGCAGGGTATGATTTGTCTTTTGAGAGGGGAGGGGGTCAAAAGGCACAACCCACCAAATCATCTGTTAACAGTAATGGTCCTAATGAATGTTATTGATATTATTATAGCCCATATTTGAAGAGAGTCGATACAGGATTTTGCTAGACCGTACTTTTAATGATTTCGTCTACTTTCATTTAGTTATTTGCTCTTYTTTTCTGTCTTAAATTGTTGGTCATAGAATTTTGTGTTTGATTTTGTGCAGGATCTGAGAATCGAGGAAGGAAAGACCTTGGCCGCAAAAGTACCTCAATTTCTAAGTAAGTTCAGTTCTTTCTCTTTTTTTTTTTTTGGTATTTTAAGACCATTTTTTTCCCTTTTTAACTTTGGAATCATCATCTGAATATCTCCCGACTCCCAACATTAAAAGAAATGAAAGGAGAAGAAATGATTTTATGTCGAGAAAGAAGAAGAAAAGGATGAGGTTTCTTCAATAATACTAAATTTAGTCAAAGGTGCAGTATAATTTTATGCTTAATTATCAGTAAATGAAATCTGGGATGACATTCAGTCTGCAGGTTTCTCTAATGCTGATTGAATTGTTTTTTGTCACACAACACATTCTTCCTTATGGAGCTCCTCTATTGAAACAGGTTTCCAGACCCAAAAGATTTGTCCATTGACATGATTCTTAGAAGCTCTAAGCGGTTCAAGAAGGCTAAGCTTACAGCATCTCAATCTCAAGAGGCAGATACAGAAAGTCAGCCTGTTGATTTCGTTCTAGACAGCCAAGCAAACTAGTAATTTACKAGCTGTCATCTTGGATGGTCTTTTCTTCTCGATCATGCAGAATAAGATGATTAGAGTTGGCCCATCTCGGATTCGCATCATTTAATTCATTTACGCCTTTCAGCTATAACTTGGACGAGGTTTACCTCCCTCATCCAAGCAAGGAAGGAAGGAGAAATATAGGACCCTGTAGATGTTCGGCTGCATCAGCTGAAGTGCATTCTTTTCTGCATAAAGGTTCTGTTGTAGAATCCAGTTTTGTCTACTTGCTTTTGATTCTTCCATTTGTAGAGTTCTGTTAAACACTCCAAATAGATTAGACACTGCTCGAGTCCAACGCATTACACAGAGTAATCTTGAAACCAAGACGGAACATTCCTTGGCAATGAATTATTAGTAACAGCTGATTATTACTAAGGTGCAAAATGTCTCTCATCTTTTCCATTGTTTTGCAGCCTGTGTAATTGATGATTCAATAAAGCAAACATGGGATGCTTAAAGGAAAGGATTACATAATGGCTGAACCAGCCCTTTTTCATTTTTAAATTCATTAAAGCATTTCTTGGGACAGATAAAGAAGGGGATGCACGGTTCTAGAACAGGATCTTGTTTCCCTTTYACATGCTTTTTTGAAATTTAACAATCTGGATGCCTCCTGACCATGCATTAACGATGCACTTAATTGCCTGCAAATTCGGCTCTCAGGCCTTAAGAAAAGGAGACAAACTCATTTTTCTAATATCTTTTCGGTCACTTTTTATTTTAAGTGTCTGATAGTATATTTTTTAATTAATTTTGTATTATTTGAATAGTACATCTTTTTATAGAAGATTTTTTTTATTTAAGTAAATATAAACAATAAATCTTTTAATATATTATTTACTTTGCTTTTGTAAAATCATAATAATTAAGTAAATTCTTATAAAAGAATTCGTCTACAAGGATTTTTTTTTTTTTTGTTTTTTTTGGGGGTTGAGAAAGACACTTACAAAGATTTGTTCGTTGCTTTTCACTCAAAAAGGGATGGAGTATATAACAAGTCTTGAGTCTCCATACCCCTAAAGGATCTTTACTCTTAAATTAGTTTCAAAACAAATTATTACCATTTTTTTTCATTCTTTTCATGTCCTTTTAAAGTCACTTAATATCTTCATTTAATAAAATTAATTCGAACTCGTTAAGAATTATATGTAAAAAATCTAATTTTTACTCCAAAATATATTGATATAAAATTACTTCAAATTTAATCGTTCATTTATTACTTACTATTCAAATTACTRTGTTAGGTCAATAAGGAGATGGCCTATCGAAACTTCATGAAAATTGCTACTCACCACCCTAGAAACTTCATCAACAATGAGATTTCTAGATATCCAATAGAAATAATGAAAATTGCTCAATTTAATTATCATTTTTAGCTTACAAAAAATCAATAAAAGAATAAAATTCTGTGTCCCAAAACGAATCGCTGAAGAAAAAAGTAATACATCAGGACCGTTGTTTCCCCTTCTTTTTCCTAAAAACCACCTCGGTGTCTAACCCGAACCCATCAACGGTCCGAACGCGAACCAGCTCGGACCGTTTGAACAGCTTCTTCAACGGTTCGACACTATACAAGTCATTTGCCGAGTACTTATCTGCCCGTCTAGATAACGACACGTGTAAAACACAAACCCCACCGGGCTTCATTGTCCGTTCGATCTCCCCAACAAACTTCTGCGGATAAAGCGCGTGATCAAAGACATTCGAGAACTCAAAGTCAAAAGTATCGTTGCCGAACGGYTGGTTATGGAAGTCACCCCGGACGACAAGCGGCGGAGATGGGACCAGGTCAATGCCTATTGAATCCCAAACTCCGACCCGTTTCAGAGCTTCCACTTCTTGTCCCATTCGAGCTCCGATAGAAAGAGCTTTAGACTCGTTGAAAAGCAGATTTTTCTGCTTCAGATCATTGAAAAACTTCGAAAATACCTGAATTTTCCGGTCCCAGTCGCGGGTTTTCCATAGCTTCCTGAGCTGTGGATTGAGAGTCTTATTAAGCTGGCGCTGGATGTAAGACTCGTAGGAGGTGTACCCCGGTCGGATTCTCAGGTCTTCGATGGTCTCTCCGGCGGAAAGTGCTGGGTTTTTGGTGGTGGTCACGGTGGTTAAGGTGATGGAGTTCTTCCGAGAAAGAAAAAGTAGCAAAGGGATAGAAAAGAGGAAACAGAAAAAGAAGAACTTGGGCACGAATGGTTTGATTGAGGTTGCTTTCATCTCCGCAACTGCATGAAGTTTATGTGTATTTTATGTATATATATGTCAATGCATATAGACAGACACAGCAGCGTATATAGGTTTCTTATGGTTAAACTTGCACACGGAGATAAGAGTATTTTCTGGAATGGAGATGGAAATTGCTACCAAAACATAGAGAGGAAATGAGCTGGGGAATGATAAATATTATAGTAGTAGGAGTTTATTATTGTGGGGATGACAGTTGGCCATGTGAAAGGTGGAAGATGGACAAATACTACTCAGCAAGAACGCGTATGATAATTACACTAACCTCTCTCTCTGTCTGTGCGTTCCTACCTTTACCATCTATCGTTTAATGCCCACAGCCTTCCGAAATGCTAGGTGGCGGAGAAGTCACGGCACGGGTGTTGCAGAAAACAAGAGCCCTTTTTCTCTATCTCTCAGCCGTGAATTTCGGTTAACGCAGCTGTATTCACGGCAGTTCTCGCCGGAGTAGGAATAAGAAAGAAGGCCGAGAGAAGGAAGAGGGAGCGAGAGAGAGAGTTTAATTGGTAGGAGATGATGATCAATGCATTACAGATGCAGAGAGTAATGTGACACCTGGTTTGATGGAGGCATGCACGGGTCACATATGGCGGTTTTTGATGCTACCCTTTCTTATATTTATACATACTACAATCTATGGACAGTCGGCAGACCATTAGCAGAAAAATAGGGTTTCTTGTTCATTCTTTTTCTTAATAATACAATCCGTAATCATTATTTTTTAATATGCATTAATTAAATAATATTTCAATGCAATCTATACAAATTAATTAAAAATAAATTATATAAATTGTGCGACGAATGACWTAATGAAACAATTTAGAACCTGATCAGAACAATTAATCATTAAAAAATCAAGCTCATTCGGTCCATTAACTTGTCCACTGTCCCTTATTTTCTTATTCATTTTCTTCACACATATGACGWGTTATGTGTTTGAGCATTAATGATCGTAATGTGGTCGTAATGTTTCCATTATGGTAGCAAAGTTCTTAATTGGATGGAAGAAAAACAAAAGGAAAASGAAAAMGAAAAAGAAAAAGAAAAAGGGGTTTGTCCAAACCAACCATGTACAAGGGGGGAGATGATGAGATGAGGTTTTGTCTATTCTAAGTTGTAACCAAAGGGTCATACTCCTTGGACATTACAAAAAGCTGCCTCATTCTATTTGTTTGAACATGGAAAGATGAAAAGTTTAAGAATTAATTTCACTTTCGTCTCTAAAAATATATAAAAGTTCGTTTTGTCTTCTAAATATTCAAATTGATTTTAAGAGTTCTTTCTTTTTCAATAGTAACTTGAAAAAGCCAGAAAAATAAACGAATTAAGATTTCTATCAGAAATTTAATAAATAAATATATGATAAATCTATGTGTTCACTCCTAACTCAATCTTCCCTCATTTCCAAACCCTAATCCACTCAATGACCTAAAACCATAGGTTCTCTCTCCTTCCCTAGATCCATTGCTCCCCTCTTCCTCTTCTTTCACCGTCCGTCAATCTCACTAAGTAGCAATTTTTATCACCAGTCGCCCGGTAATTCACCACAGACAATTCTGGCATGCAAGAGGAGTTGGGTGAAATACCCAAAATTAAAGTCCTAAAAAAAAATGAAAAAATAGACATTGAACTCATGCATTCTACGAAACCTGAGTGGTCACCTTTGAGAAAGGAGTAGGTGGAATTACCTCTTTGAATAATTTTAAAATAAACGTTCTTCAAAAGACTTGCTTAAGAATTTTTGCATAGTTWCATTAATGAAAGGTGAAATTAATCCCAAGATTTATCCCATTTCTTTTTTCTTTAAATCATTTTAACTGTCTTAAACTTATTTATTTTGTACGTATGAAAATGAATTAAGAAAAAAAACCTAATCGATTAAAATTCATCTTGTTCAATCAAGCTCCAAGTAATTTTGAACTTTTCTTTTTAATCACTCGGTATCCTCATCAATATAAAATTTGACTCTTATTTAAATAAATGCCCGATGAACAGAGAGTCGAATCAAAATCTTGTTTTTATTTAGTACTTACCAACTATTCAAACTATTGAGTTAGTAATTTTAAATTTAATGCTTGTATATTTGAATTTATTCTCTTATAATAATGTAGATTCTTCTAAAAAAAGAAAGCGATGAGACCGGACATTTATTCGGTTCTCCTTATAATGGAGGAAGATAGATTAGGTTCAATGTCTCAGAATTTGGTATTAAATGTGTTAGTAGATATATGAATGAGGCATATATAGTATCAATTTTCTTTTATTTTGAGATTCAATTATTTGGATTCTTCCACCCTGGAAATCAAAAGGAATTTATCTGTTTTCTGGTATGCAAAACTTTCATGGGAAGAATCATAACTTATGCATATTTGCACAACTAAAAAGTAAATATGGTAAACTTTTTCTTTGCCTCTTTTGGATTTAAAAATTTAAAAAAACTTTCCATTTTTATAACGATATTGATATTAGAGCTGTCAAAATGAATTTRATGAATTGGCAGGCCATCTGGCAAGACTACGTAAGAACGGGTTCGAAAACTCTCAACCCAACCCAAGATGAGCTATGGGCTAGGCTGACTAGCCCATCATAATTTTTACAAAATTAAAAAATTCTTAAAATTTTTTAAGCACCAAAAAAATTAAATAATTAATATANTCACATGAGCTCAAGGTCGAGAAGATAGCACCAGCGATGGCTGTTCCTGCTAAAGGCTGACTAGCCCATCATAATTTTTACAAAATTAAAAAATTCTTAAAATTTTTTAAGCACCAAAAAAATTAAATAATTAATATAATCTATCATATTATAATCTATTAAAATAACTATAATTAAAGTATCATAATACCATAGTTCACATATCATTCATTACATTTAATTAAATTATTCAACAAAAATAACATAATGTTGTTTAAAGTTCATCAATATTAGTACATCATTAATATTAAACTTATATTAATAAATAAAATAATATTATATAGTTTAGGCATTAATAAAAAACCTTATTTATTTTAAAATAGATCCATTCAATAATATCTATCCTTGTTTTTTAATAAAGGAAGAAAAAAAGAAAGGAAAATTAAATTAAAAACACAAATGTAAATTCCAAATTCACAAATCATATCTAATTAAATCATGTGTTATGAGCATGACTTTAAATATTATAAAAAATATATCTTTTAAACTTTCATTTGATATACATTTATATGATATTAACTCTTGACGAAAGGGTTTTTTTTCTTTTTTTAATAAATGGGTTGGCTGTCCCGCCCCGTYTCAACCCGTTGCCTGCTTATCCTGCCTTTTGGCAGGCAAAGAAAATTCCAGTCCTTCCACTCATTTTGCAGATGGGCCAATTTATTTTGATAACTCTAATTAATAGATCGATGCTAAGGGAGAAAAGATATTCAAGACAAATGCAGCTAGTCTAGTTGCATATAATTGGAATTTCTTCCAAGAAGTCGTGAAAAAACAAGATCTTCGCCTATAGCTAGACAAAGTCACAATTATGAATTGTCTAAAAAGAATAATGTGAATCRAATTTAAAATTTTATGTATTGAGATCAAAACCTAAACAGTATTTGACAATATTTTGCCTCTAATAATCTTATTATTTACGTAGAATATTCAAATTTTCATATATATCTAACAACATATAGTGTTGATTAGACGTATGATGTGGACTAATACTACATTATGAAGGCTGGTGAAATTTGTCTCCTCAACCCTTCAAGTCAATTARGTTAGGTTTGTGATTGCCCCTTGACAAACCTGCCTTTCCCTTTGAATCTTTAATCTTAAGCTAGCCTATTATTCACAAACTTACTGTATTTTTCTGAGAGATATATAACTTGAAGAGCATATAATATAGCTGTTTAAAGTTTTATCATAATCACAGATCGGGTCCATTTAAAAATTCGATCTTTGATAAGATATATTGACATTAAATTAGAAGAAGTTCATCCTATAAAAGATGTTGCATCAGGATGAATGTATGTATATATATGCAATAAAAAACAAGTCCATATGTATATGCATATAGATTGGAGTATGTTACAATTGTACACAATTAATTCTGAAAAATAAGAAGCAGAACCCAAAAATTGTTCAAGAAAAAGATTCATTGATGTAATAGGTGCAATTACATGTACACCGAAGCAATAAAGTTACTCAGATCTCATCCTGTTTAACTGGTTCAAAGCAGGCTGTAGAATGTTGAAGAGCACCCAAGCAATAGCAGGAGCAATGACAAATAGCAAAAGCTGTCCTCTATTGTCATTAGCAGCTTCAGCAATCATGGCAACTTCACTGGCAGATGCCTGAGGTGGGTGCATGAAACCTGATGCAGCAAACCCACCTAGCCCAAGGCCTATGATGATCCCTTTTGTGCTCCTCATTTTGTTTAATTGGTTAAGAGCTGGTTGGAGGATGTTGAAGAGAACCCAAGCTATAGCTGGAATGATTGGTAGGAGAAGAGCAAGTCCACGGTTATCGCCTTCTGCAATCTCTGCTATCTGTTGGGCTGCCAAAGCTGCRTCACATGAGCTCAAGGTCGAGAAGATAGCACCAGCGATGGCTGTTCCTGCTAAAGAACTTGACAAGTTTGAGTTTTCTGCKGTCCTTGAGCTGGTGATGGTACTGGTGGTAAGACCTTTTGGGAGGTTTTGCATGGAGAGAAAGGAAAGTACTGGCTTTGTGGTACTTGGCTTCAAAGCCTTGGGAGAGYTGATGCTCAAGCATTTGGCGTTAAGCACAGCCATTGTTGCCATGGTAGCTGCCATTCCTTAAGGCTGTTTTTGGAAGGGCGCTGATCAAATRCACAGAAGGAAGAAGAGATTGGCTGGATTTGCTGTGATGGAAAAGTCGATTATAGAAGTGAAAGTGAAGCAAGTAAAATGAGATCCAATAAGATTTGTGAATTCTAGATTGTTCTCTTATCCAAAGAGCGCCATTGCTGAAATGAGGACCTCACATTGCATACTCCATCAAAGCTTCTTATCACTTCCTCACCATACACTTTTAGTASCAAAAATAGATTATGATCGTCTGTGAAGAGAACAGGGCGAGGTCCAAGTTTCTCTTTCAATAGAAGCCTTTGATTGGTTGAGAAGGGACAGGGCCAAACTACACTTTGATCAAGTCCATGCCCAATTCTACCAGGCCAGCCCAATTCTACCTTTTATGGGCCCTTTTCTGGCTTGAGCTATACAATAATAAATGGACTGATATTGGCCCAAAAGAGAGCAAAGAAAACCAATTTAAGGCAGTAYKGCCAAGAATCATTTCTTTCTATTGCATGAAATCTACCTATTTTGAAGATTTATTATTTTTATTATTATCCTTGATAAACTTTATACCATTATACAATACAAAGTAAAGAGATAAAATATAAATTGTATAATGATAAGCATTAATTTTGAGATTAACATAAGTAGAGAGGGGTTAAATTTATATTTTTAAATTATAAATTCATATTAGTAACTAATTATTTCTTTACGTGCTTATTAATATCCTTTCCATTTTTGACTCATAAAACTAGCAATGTTTTTAAATTGCCCTTTTAATGAACATATTAAAAAAATAATTCAAATCAAATTCCATAAAAAAAGATAGTACCTTTTTTCTTCTTTAGCCTACAAGCTGCATCCTGTAGATTCCTGGCGATGTGTCCAAACTCAAAGATTCAAAGAAACCCCTTTAACATGGRAGTTCTCCRTCTCTCTCAACTCTTTCTATATAAATCTCCGGCACWGCCTTCCRTCACATGTTAGAAACTACTTATATAAATATCACATCAGCTCCATCACTGATATTTTCTTGTCTTTTGGTCTGTCATTTCAAAAACCCAGAAGGAAGAAACTATCGAATATCTTAAACCTCCTACCTTCTCTTTTATATGAACATATCAAGAATCATCTCATAATTACTACCAAGTTCTTTGATCCTTTAATCTATAACAGTGTAAAATAGCTTGAATTGAAGTAAAAATGTCAACTTTTTCAGTCCCACTTGGGATTGGACCTAATCCAATCCTATCGTCATTTTCAGACCGGTCTATGACCTTAAACCCTAGTTTCCGCACAACTCATTGGGAAAGTCTCTCAATTCACAGAACCTTTTCGCGAGGCGAACTTGGAGTGACCCGGTTTGGGCTTGGGAAGGTTCCGTTTAATGACCCGGAGAGCGCTGAGGTGATAATTAAGCACCTTTTTGGCAGAGTTGAAGGTTTCTTGTATACAATTGCTGATGCTGCGATTTCTGGCTCTTCCGATGTTGTTAATGCTTCTGCCTCCACTACAAATAAGCAGAGTGATTGGTTTTCTGGTATTACCAATGCAATGGAGTCTGTTCTGAAGGTTTGTTCAAAAAGTCTGGAGTTTTTGTGGTTTCCTTTTAATTCTGTTGAAATCTCTAAGCTTACAGGTTAAATAAAACCAGAAGTGTGTTTAAGAAGCAAAATTTTGAAGGAGGCTTTTTCTTATTTTACAATTGAGAGCAGGATATCACTATGCTTATATATCTATAATGGGTGTATGTATTTACTCTATTGATTAGATGGTAGTTTATTAGCTGGTCAATTCACTAAGAAACAAAAAATTGATGGATAATAATACAACTAGTATGATATATCTGTAGCTGTTGATTTGGAATTCGGCCTAGAAAATTTCTCCTTTCCATGTTTTCATATTGTTGTGGAGCTCTTCATAAAGGTGAATGCTAAAATGTGAAGCAAGATAGATTGACTTTGTCATATACACTGAAGTATCTGGTTATTGCTACATTTGTTGGTTTTGGAGTTCGGAAATAGGTATAATTGGATATAAGAAAGAAATCTTTAATCAATTTTCTGGGGGTTATCATTCTTCATTTTTAGTTCTAGTAAATGCCATGTACATATAAATGGGACTCAAAGAATAGTTGTGTTTTATGCTCAGGTTTTGAAGGATGGCCTCTCCACATTGCACGTACCCTATTCTTATGGTTTCGCTATTATTCTGCTGACTGTGTTGGTAAAAGCTGCTACTTTTCCTTTGACCAAGAAACAGGTGAGTATATACTCGTATATGTTTCTACTTCGTGTTTTATCTTTTCGGTGGATGAAATGTTTTGAACTATGTGATAACTGATGAGAGATCCTCTTGATCKCATGATTCTTCATAGYGAATTTRCTGATTGCCTTCTGAAACTCTTGCACCTAGGTGGAATCTGCAATGGCAATGCGATCATTGGCACCTCAAATAAAGGCTATTCAAGAACGGTATGCTGGAGATCAGGTTACTGTTTGTCCTTTCTTTGGGATTTGTCAGTTATTTCAGATGAATTTAATGCACAAGTTTGTGATGGAGGTAGATAGGGTGTCGGTGAAAGAATCTAAATACTTTCTATATAGTGTCTTGTTTATTGGATTCATTCATATGTAGAAATGATGGTTATTATGCTTTAGATATTCATTCACCMAGAGTGGTGATTCATCATTTCAAAGAAATTGAAATATGTCTACAGATGGATTTCTGAAGTATTCATTGTTGATTCTATTGATTATGTGTTTGCAGGAGAGAATTCAACTCGAAACTGCACGACTATATAAACTTGCTGGAATAAACCCCCTAGCAGGTAGTTCACTGTTGTATTTGTTTTCCGATTCAATTCATGGATATATTTGCCTATTGCTCATTTACACAACATAAAATGGACCAAAAAAAGTGAACCTGATTCATACCATGGATCTATTTGCCTAGTTTAGCTCCTTTGATAGTCTTGAAATCTTGGACCCTCTGTATCCATTCAATAATTGTTATAAACTATCTCTTTTGCATTTCCAGGATGTTTACCAACACTTGCCACCATWCCTATATGGATTGGTCTGTATAGAGCTCTTTCTAATGTAGCAGATGAGGTAACATATCAGATTATAACGGGTTCTTTATTTAACTTTTACCTTGTACCTATATGTTCTGTTCATAATCACTTTCTTATGATAAAACCTTCAATTTCTAACATTGAAGGATTCCTTTTCATATTTGAATGTGAAGGGACTTCTAACAGAAGGCTTCTTCTGGATACCATCACTAGCTGGTCCAACAACAATTGCTGCTCGACAAACTGGCAGTGGTACCTCTTGGCTTTTTCCTTTTGTTGTAAGTCTACATATACCATCCTTCAAAACCATGAATTGTTTGTATAACCCTTTTTTTTTTTTTTTTTTTTTTTGGGGGGGGGGGGGGGGATGGGGGAGGTCAAATGTGACTCATTTTTGGCTGCAAACTCAAAGAACAATTTTTATTTTGGAAAGAAATGTATATGTACTCGTATCTAGTTTCTAACCTGCAATTCAATAGGGCCAGATTTTGTACGACGTTGTTTTCTTTCTGGACTTACTTGGAACAAAATCTGATGCTGCTGGATTATTTTTCTTTGTCGTCAGGATGGTCATCCTCCCCTTGGATGGTCAGATACCTTCGCATATCTTGTCTTGCCAGTGCTGTTGGTTGTCTCCCAGTACATCTCTGTTCAAATTATGCAAGCTCCGCAGGTTTGTTAAGTTGAACCTTTCACCTAATCTGTCCTCAATAAGTAGAAGATAGTAAATGTCCGGTCTCATTGAGAGGAACCTACACTATTATAAGAACGAATTAAAGAAAATAAACTTTGCATACAGATATTGAACTTGAGAATTAGCCAATTGAGTTATCGTCTTGATTCACTTCACACTTACAAAATAAATAAGTTTATGACAGCGAAAATAATTTAAAGAAAAAAAAAAATGAATCAAGGATTTCTGTGCTCAAACAATAGAATCAGGCAGCATGTTGTATTGTCCAGACATAACCTCGTTTGCTAATCTCCCCACTTACATTGTAATAGTTTTGGTACTACTGTGTTCAAAGGGTCATGAGGCCATCAGTCTTCGTTTTTTACATTGCTATTTTTTGGTAATACGTAAACACAGAAATAACTTCATTTGATGTAGAAGGGAGGCTGCTCACAGTTAATTAATCATGAGGATAGTGGTAGGCTCATGGTCTGTTATTTCATTCAGTTGTGTATATTCGTATAATCACATTTTTTTTTTTTTTTTTCTGGTCACTCTATGTTTTCATTTCTGCTGTTTATTGTTTGAGGTGATTAGGGTTCTATGACTATTTTACTACTTGTCAGATTACTTAATAATTTTGTTCATCAGTTCATGTAATAGTTCTAATGTCATTCATCTAAGGCATCTATCCATTAAAAGCTGTTCTCCCTTGACAATGAAAGGATTCCTTTGCTGTTTCATTTGATCTTGTAATATTTGAAAGATTAGGAAAAACCCATTCTGTAGTTCCTCAACCTTGATTAGTTTTCATCTTTGAAGTGATACATGTAACTGATAATGGGTCACCAGACCCTTATTCAAAACTCTGTGTGTGTGTGTGTGTGCCCGAGAGAGAGAGAGAGAGAGAGAGAGAGAGAGAGAGAGAGAGAGGACATGCCTTCGTGCAACTTGCTCATTGAGGAAGAGCTCATGACCTGTTTTGAGCTTAATAGGTATTACTTTAACTCTAGAGTTCTCTAAATTTTCTGTTTCTTTAAAGTAAAATTTCTGGATGGATTAGGAATCATTTTATGATCACAAAAAGTGACTGGGAGCTAAATATTCTGGATGGCTAATCTATAGATATAAATAGTTCTTTGGAAATCCTTAGTGTTTCTGTATCTTTTTTTTTTTTGGTTTTTTTAATCAGATTCACTGCAAGGGTCTCTACGGTGCTAGTTACTTAAGTTAATTTTGGGGAAGTATGAAGAGCAAACCGTGACTTGCTGGTCGATTTGAGTTTAACTTTTGATTACTAAACTGATACCTTAACTTATGGGATTTACTGCACACTCATTTATCTTTCATTGTCTGACAATCATTTCCCAATTTTCAGAGCAATGATCCGAACATGAAGAATTCTCAAGCCATAACCAAATTTCTGCCCTTAATGATTGGTTATTTTGCTCTTTCAGTTCCTTCAGGTCTAAGCCTTTATTG
Organism: Rhazya stricta; assembly: GCA_001752375.1. Taxonomy (NCBI): domain Eukaryota; kingdom Viridiplantae; phylum Streptophyta; class Magnoliopsida; order Gentianales; family Apocynaceae; genus Rhazya; species Rhazya stricta. Next base: position 4,422,282 of record MEJB01000051.1, read on the forward strand.
GTAATGTTCTCCAACTTATAGGAATTTCCTAAAAATGTCATCTCTGTTCGTGTTCATCCTTCCTGTTCCTGATAATTTTCAGTGCTACATTTTATTGCTTTTTCTTAATTGAAGTGTAAACAAAATTTGCTTGTTATTTAGGTTCACAAACAACATACTAAGCACAGCTCAACAAATATGGCTTCAGAAGTTGGGAGGTGCAAAAAATACAGTTAAGCAATTGAATGATGAAATTGTCAAGAGAGAACAATTACAAATGGAGAAACCCATATCTGAAGCAGCCACAAAAGAGAACACGACCAAAACAGGAGAACAACCAACTCCAGAAGGGCTTCGTCCTGGTGCAAGGTTGGGCGGTTACTGGTTTATTAAGTTGTAAAATGCTGTTGAAAGACTGTGGTTTGTCTTACATGATGCTTTTCCAGGTTTAAACAATTAAAGGAGCAAGAGGCAAGGAGGAGAAAGCAAAGAGAGGAAGAGAAAAGAAAAGCTGAAGAGGCTGCAGCTAAAGATATTAMTGGGGAACTYAARGAAGAAGCCAACTTGGTTGAGATAGAACGTGGAAATGAAGCTGAGAATTCTATATCTGAAACTTGCGAGTCTTCTAGTACCRAGTCTCATGTGGTAAATGGTTCTAGTTCTGTTCTAGAACTAAGGGGTACCATTAATAGGTCTGAAGAACAAGAAATATCTGATAATTGTGAGAATGGAAGAAATAATCAGCAACCTTGTAGCTCCATTGRAAAGGTAAGAATGCTAAGACTTGGTTATTTATTTGTTAGTCTTTTTGGTAGTTTCTTCATCCATGATATCCATTTTTTTCCCTTAGACTACCTCACTTTCCTCACCTTATTATTCTTGTGCCACCAAAACCATAGACACCAAAGGATCATATTTTCTCCTTTTACATATTTGTGATTGTAGCCAGAGCTATTAGGATATATAAAGTGCAAGAATGTCATTTGGCCTGGATCACTTGCAATGAAGCTTCTTTTGTTCTTCAAATTATGAATGTGATGGTGTATATTTTGATTGCTTCATTTTCGKTACTGGACTAAATTMCTRGACAATCGATTACGTTTCTTACTCCAGGATGAAGTTGCTWATAGTAAGGTAGATRCAGAAAAYGCATATGCTGGCAAAGACATGAAAGAAGATAAGAGTGAGTGAAGCTGCAATACCAATGTTGGAATGCTATTCTGATAATACAGTTGCCTGACGTTCATGGCCTAATTCCACCCCAGTTTATTAGACGTATTGAGCCAAGCTAAGTTTGGCAAGATAGAAAGCAGGGAAGCACTCTTTTCTTCCAAAGTTTAMCTTTCAAAGAGGATGCTACAAGTTTATTTGGCAAAACGCAAATGTCATTCAGGTGTGAATTAGAGTCATGAACAGAAGCAATGATGTACTGAATGAGAGAGATTAGTGAGATTGGGTAATGTACGGTTAATGGTTATTTGCGTTATTGTATTGGGARAAAGTAACTCATCATCATCAGGTTTCCCTTTCACCATCTCCCTCTTTTTTACCATACATGTCTAACGGGAGTATATTTGAGAACATTTTTATCTGATGAATGATATATAGCTTTGGTATCACATTGATGGTCTCAAACCACTATGAGACTACCGTCTTAGTAGTAAATCAGGGCAATATAAACAGGTTCTGTACAAGTACCATTGTTAGTCAGACAGGATAAATGAGAACCGAAGGGAAGAAGACAGGAGCTTCAGAGTTCAGGGAATTGTACCATCTGTTTACCTAAAATTCTACGATCCAATCTACCTTCTTTCAAAGAGCAAATGTGAAGTCATAGTTTTTCACGTGATTTTGTTCTCCCAAAAAAAAAAAAAAAAAAATTAACTGACAATGAAAAATTTTTATAGAATTTGAAATTTGAATTTATAATTGAAATACAAAAGTTTTTATTTTGACAATTCACTTGGATTGAAAAGATAAAAAAGCTCGGATGGCGTTAAAGCCTTCTTTAATAAATCAATCAGAATTACTGATTATTTTAAATTTTTATTAAAAAATGGTAACAATTGATAATTGAAAAAGATAAAACAAAAAATTCAAGGACGCTGCTGAACAAACTCTGTTGAATGTGCATACAACTCTTGAGTCAGCTTCGTGCGGTAAGCCATCACTCTTTTTTTCAAAAAATAACTTTTTATAATTTTTTTTCAAATTTAAATGAAAAAAAGTAGAACACGAGTAAGAAGATCTATTAACGATTTCAATTTGAAAAATTTTAATCAATTTTATTTTGAAAAGAGGTAGAAATTTTTTGTATGCGATATGATAAAGGATATTATTGCTTGTGAGGTGTATTTTTGAAAATATGTCCAAAATAATATTAAGTTCAGCACATCTGACAAGCTTTTGTTTTGAAAATTCATTTGAATTGAAATTTTTTTAAAGAGAAGAAACAAACAATTTTATAAACAATCAATCCAGATGAAGTAGAATCACGTTAAAAACTTAAATACTCAGTATTATTGAACTAATTCTTGAATATTCATCTGTCAAATTTAATATTTTTAYTCCAATTCTCAGTATTATTAATTGTAATACCCGAGCATTCATCGATGTAAATCAATCGATATTGCTCCAATATCTGAATAAGATTTATGTATTCCCCTAATATTAATTTTYCAGAATCATAATTTAGTCATCACTAGCATGAACTTTCTAAAATGACTAATAATCAGAACGAAAAGTACAATAATATAGAAATGTCATTACCTCCAGGATTCATAACATTTAACAAAATCCTGATGAACATGCATAAATGAGACGATATGAAAATGCTTCAACCAGACAACAAAGTCTAGAACTGAAGTCATCCAAATACCAGAGATGAACAGCAGTAGGACTACATGATCTGACTTCAGAAAAGCTCCCCATCTGTCAAAACCAAAATTTTGTATTCAAATCAGATCATTCACTTCAACCTAGGAKAAAGAATCATTGAGGATACTGTTACTTTGAAGGTAGCATGTACTCAATTCCTTATGATAATGACAAAGTTGACAAATGAAACTCTAAAATAAGAACAGAACCCACAGAATTTCGTGGAGGTTTTATTCCATCACTGCAACTCCTCCAGCAGCCTTGATCTTCTCTGTGATATTATCTTTGGTAATCCCCTGCTTAAGTGACCCTGGTACTTTCTCAACCAGATCCTTTGCTTCCTTTAATCCCAGATTCGTAAAGCCACGGACCTCTTTAATCACGTTGATTTTTGCAGTTGCATCAAGTTTCTCTAACTCAACATCATATGTTGTTTTTCTCTTCTTTCTTCCCCTCGGTTAATTGAAGATCCAGCAATAGCCCTTCCCTGTGGAACTTAACTGAAATTGGTTCCAGCTTGGGATGCATTAATCTCTCCATTAAGYGTGCGAGTAATTTGCTTTTGCTCTTCAGCACGTAAAGATGCGAGTTTTTCCGCAAGCTGAACCTTATAAGAGGGTGGGGGTCTCGGGCCATATGGATTGTACAAAGCAGGATATTTGAACCCTGTAGGCTTGGGTTTGGGGTCTCTGGGAACAAAATCAGGCTGAAAGGAACGAAACTGTAGAGGGCCCTTAATTTGACGGAGTCTAGAGTGTAGATGCAAGGGTCTAAGAAATACGAAAWGCTTCATTGCATTGCACTACAAAAAAGGAATCCTGCAAATAGCTAGACTGAGAACTCCAGCTCTTCCTTTGCCTTGTGAAGCTTCACAACCCTGCTTCCMGTCAAGGCGCTTACCTTGGAAGGGAAATGCAGAAAACTAGTTACTTTCTTTAAGAAGGATGTCCTACAGTATATCTAACACCTATTGCAAGACCACCTATGAATCCTAAGATACAAAATACCTGATGCTGTCGGTTAAACAGTTGTAACATTGTCACTCAAGCAAATTAGCTACCTAAGTCCCCAATCATCACTCTACTGTAAGTAAGTTAATATTTACAAAATCAATCAATTTTGCTCCATGCTTTCATCAGATATATTCAGTAGAATATTAATCAGGTTGAACCATTAGGACCACTCACATTATAGGTTAAATAGATCAACTAAACGCTAATGACTTCTCGACATTGATCAGACCAGCATAGCTAAAGAGTCCAAACACTAGAGGCATCTTTTCTATCCTATATTAATCAGGCAAGGCAACTTTGACGCTCWGAAATTTACAGCATACATATCAAGTAATGAGGGTTTTTACCAAAATGGGCTTTTTTTAAAAAAAAAGTACGTCCACAATGGACGTCATTGTGTAAAGAGGTGACAGAAATGAACCAAACGCATTCCTTAAATGCAACGGTGTAATATTTCTTCGCATTCTGAGAATGCATTGATAACATAATGCATTACCGACATCCATCATAATATAATGCATTTGAGAAATGCATCTATATTTTATTTTAAAACTACTACGATTTATCGTGTTATTATTGTATATAATATGACTCACGAACTTTTTAAAATTTATGCTATAAAAAAATCAAAATATAATAATACAAGTAATRCTAACTTTCTATTCTTTTGAAACAATATCACAGCATATACAAAATGAACGATTATGATGATGAAAATCACAAAATATAACAACTCATAAATGTTGAAGATTCATAGTTAAAGATGAAGATCAATATTCGTATAATACTATATAAGATCAAGATTTGTAGTCAAAAGATTATATGAATCATTTACGTAACAAATAACTCATAAACTATGTTCGTCTCCTTAATAGTGATGTAAGACTAAATATATTATTATTCCAACAATTCCATTTATTTTGACTAGGTTGATGACAGTTTGAACATCTTAGAGGTGAAACAATAATCTCTTCCCAACCTTGCACAATATTAGTAGCAAAGCCTCCAATGATAGGGTCGCCATCAACCCTCAAACCCATAATAACAGCAATGTTCTCTAATGTCAAAGTAGCCTCCTCGATTGGTAGATGAAATGTGTGTCTCCCAACACCACCGCTCAACTATAGCAGTGATCAGGGCATGATCAACTCTCACATTTCCTAACCTACAAACCCCCCTGGAAGCCTGCTACATCTATGGTATCTCTAATCCTCACTTCAGCTGCATCATATGCTCTCCAAAATTTACCTACTTGAGTCTTATACTGTAGTCCTTTAGAGGAAGATGGCTCCTCACCAATCCATATCAGGTTAGACCTGTGCAGTCTTTGTGTGAACAGCAATGACGCATCTAATAGCCCCGGATGAACATCTATAGGAACTAAATTCATCTATTTATAAAATTGCAAACATTATATTAAAAAGGAACGTTGCAAATTCTTATATATGGGATTAATAAATAAATGGATATGAGCAAAGAAACTATTGGTTGCAAGGAACCCCAAATGATGCGTTCATAAAATCCACTTTTTTCTTTTAACAACATTGTTATAATTTCTCCTATAATTTCTATGGTTTGGGATTTTTAGGATTTAGGATTTTAGAGTTTTTAGTTTTTAGGGTATAGGTTTTAGAGTTTCTCGTTTTTAGAGTTTAAGGTTTAGGGTTTCAACTTCTGGGGTTTAGGATTTAGGGTTTTGAGTTTCGGGATTTAGGATTTGGGATCTCGAATTTCGAAGTTTAGGGTTTTGGGTTTTGAGTTTCGAGATTTCGGATTTCAAATTTAGGGTTTGGGATTTCGAGGTTTATGGTTTAAAATAAAAATAAATTAGTTTCAAAATTATTTCAAAATTGCATGAGGGTAAATCATATTTACTTCTTCTAACAAAACATTAAGAACCAGAAGCACGGAGACCCCTATAAAAAACTCGAAAGAAACCCATATGCTTTAAAGACCCCTGTAAAGTTTACTTTTTGTCCGTATTGCTGCTAATTTTATTTTTTATCATATCAAATTAGGGAGAAAAAAGAAATTACTGAAGTAAAATAAGTCCAAATATCTATTTTCACACTGCCCCTTGATGCATCAAAGCAAAAATTTCAGTACACTGATGTAGAAGCAAAATTTCTAATTGACACTTAACTGCAACACTTACGAGTAACCAAAAACAGTTATTAAGTTGTTTCATTTCACATACTTCTAGCTACAATGCTTGAAAATTGCAACATATATTAGCTATCTTTGCTGCTTCAACATCGGAGAAGGATAAAATCTATTACCCCCAAAAATTGAAAATGACTTGAATAGTTCTTTTTGGTATATCATTGGATCCTCTCAGAACCTCTGTGTAATGTTTTCTTCGCAAGATGTTAGAATGCTATTCGGTTTAGCTTCTGATAAAGATGTGTCCAGTATTATCTTTAAGCAATAACTGGATTTGGCCTAGCAGTTCGATTGTTTTCTTTCAAATCTAGCAGTTGAGAATTGAGTCATGTGGCATGCTTCTAAATCAGATGATTATAATGTCAAGTAGCTCTACAGACTCTGTGAAAAGAGCTGACCTGAGGTGGACTAGTACAAGGTTGTTGATTTAAAGACCTTATATAGGTGTGAATTTTGTCATGGCTTACTTGTTTAAAGAGATCGCATGCTCCAGATTRACTGTTAAAATGGAAGGTTGGTTGTGTAGGACTCCATGACATATTCCGTATGGCTCAGCTGAAGAGGAAGGCTTGTCTGATCCCAACAACAAAAATACTTCTATAAAACCATAAGTTTTATAGAGAACTATGCAAAAACATACTTAGAACCAAACACTCCAATTTTCAAGTCCTTCACAGTATCAAAATTGAATACTTCTTTTAACTATAATAATTCAAAATCAGTACCTTTGTTTTTATCACCATCTTCATCATTATCAAGACGATTGTAGCATTTAAACTTTGAAATTGGAGTCTGCTTCAACTAATGCCAAGAAATATTTCAACTATATATAYTGTAGTGCAACTACCAGAAACTGGTGCATGTCAAATTCATAATATTCAACTTGTCACCCCTTTGCATTTGCCAAGCCCAAATTAGACCAGAAAGTTGGGAGCTGTGCTGATAATTCAGAAGTTTCAGGGCCCAATGAATGATCTACCACGAAGAAGATTCATGCAAAGCAAAAAAAATGCAATTCAATAAAATAACTTAGAAGTATCAAACAAATTCAAAGTTTTATTATCTGAAAACATATAAATACAAGGTTATGGGGTCTCCATTATATCATGTCAAGAAGTCGCTGCAAGTTTGCATTATCTAGTAAACAAGGCCACAAAATGAAAAAGGATGTCCACGATAAGCGCCAAAGAAAAATAGATCAATACAAATAAATTTAAGGTACAAATTTCAAGCCAAGCCATATATTCATATTGAGATGCGTCAGTCAGAATTCCATCCACATAAATAAGAAAAGAATTAAGCCTAARAGCACTAAACAAAAGTAGTTTGAATCAGAATTGAACCATTTATTTGCCTCTGGGTGTCATGAYTATWGAATAAATCAGAAGGAAGCACAGAGGACAGAAATATCCCAAAAGAAATAAAACTACTCGGACTTTCTTGGCAACATACAAATTCTCATCGAGGAATTTTATCAAATAGTTTTATAGGTTTTGAATCTGTGAGAATTGGTGACAAGAACAAATCATTTATGCTCCCAGAAATAAAATTTGACCACCTTCTTCAACAAAACCAAAGAGCAAGTTACAAAATCAACGATGGAACACACGGTAGACGAAATCAAGAAAAAACAGAAAGATGGCAAACTCGCAGGAAGTGCCAATGGAGACGATGGCAGCAAGTGCAGCGAACCAACGGCGGTAAAGTCTGTGAACTTGCGGCGGCGACAGCCGCGAACGACCGGCGTACCACCGACTACCTCTGTGCAGCGAACGAACACTTGTAAACGGAAGCCCACCTCCGGCGAATAGATTAAAGCAAAACAATTAATTGAACTTTTGTAATGGGGAGTGGGAGCAGCGGAGTTACAGTGAGGAAGCGGAAAAGTTAGGTTAGATTTTTTTTTTTTCCCCCTATAGAATTGAAAAGGGAAAGAAGAAGAAGACGGTTGTTTTTTTTAAACTTTATCAAATGCGCCAGATTTTGTACCCACCACATTCACTGAATGCATCTAGTCCAGTGCTGCTACACTTTGCACAATTCTATCCATTTTAGGCGTCATTTGTGAAAGAATGTTCATTTTTGAGCAAAAATTCAAATAATAATGATCCTGATACACAAAAAAACTCCGTTATCGAACTCCAAAATAATAAATTAAACCAGCTTGACAAGGATCAAAGGACAACACTGAAGTACCTTAGTGTTAACAAAGAATTAGAGATACATAATTTCCAAAACAGCTGAACAATTAATGGACACCTTTTAATYGTTAAAATTAACCCTCTAAGAATTGTACCATACACATTTTTTAGCCATACAAAGCAGCCAGTAGAAACTTAGCCAATTTGCAATTTCAAAATTTTAAATATTATTCACTACTGTATCAACTGGTTAACATCATAATGACTACACCTAATTAATAGGTAGGGAAGACATAAATTTTCACATTTATCGATCACTCTTACAGAAATGGAAGCCAGATTCATGAGGATAATCCAACCAATTTTGGTTAATTCTTTGCAGTCTGTTTTATTTACCTCACATTAGCCCATCAAGATAATACACTAAACACCTCATAGCATTAGACACATGAACGTGCATACTTTTGTAATTACTCAGCCAGCAATACTCYTGATCATATTTTCAAATTCAATACATAGTACATGTTAACTACAACATCAACAATTCGCTTTTCAGTAAAGCAAAAGATCAAACACATTATAAGCATTAAAACTACACACCATACGCTTCGAATACCAAGTTCCACCAATGTCGAAAGTTTGTTCAACATGACTCTTGATCAAATATAAAACTAAATCACTATATYAACATACCCAATAGATGCATAATGAAGCTCTATGGCATTCATACTTGCACCCCCCAAGTGGAGTGTCAACTTAAACCACGAAAATGAAACTTTGCAAAGTTTACAGAATTCAGCAATCATTTAAGTTGTTCATAATCAACATCTAGTGTCCAACCACCCAATCCCAAGTAAAAATATCCCGTTAACATTGAGAAGCCACTAAAACAAAGTTAAATCTAGAGAAAGAAACCTTTACAACAAGAAAGGAGAGGCGCTACGCATAAAGGACAAGAGGGAGTCGGAAGCCAAAGCAGGATTAAACTCTCCGAACGGGTCGAATTTACTGGAACTTTCAATAATTCCAAATTGTTCCCTGAATTTTAAGAATCACACACCGACCCAAGTTCTTTCTAAGACTTACACTCTCCCCAGAGAAATTTGCTTAAATATTTACCAAGCTAATTTCATAAGAAATCATTACTGAAGTAAATRTACCAATTAAAAGTTAAAGGAATATATCTTTCAAGAAAAAAAAAGTAAAGAAACATGATTTTGAATTAATTTGACTTAGTTCGTATTTTTTAATATGTAAAATTAATAGTATGAAATTCAAATAAAGAAGCAACTCTTGTTCCAAAAATAAATAAATTAAAAGAAGCTACTCTATTTCATTAAAYATTAACAAAGATAATTTTAAATTAGGACCAAAAAATAAATATAATATTTAATATAACATGTTAGATAAAGTTTAACTTGTTAATTGATAACAAATTAATACATAACTCAATAATAAAAATATCAAATTATGTATTTAAAAAAATTATATAAAAGTTAAAATTATAAAATTTGTATTTTATAAATTTTTTATTAATTAAATCAAATATAACTTATTAATGAACCATAAGATTTCTCAAGTAGAAATTAATAATACTAATTAATTTAGTTAATGATTAGTTTATTTGTCAAATAAGTTCATAAAGAAAAGCAGTTTAAAAACTCCAGCAGTGGTTACTGTTCTTGGCATTATCATACAATGAAGAACGGTAAGCTGAATCGTACAATACAACAATGACGCTCTCCATCTTCCTCTTTGAACTGTACACTTCCTTCAATACATCAATCAAACTGGTATGGCATCCTCTGAACTATTACCCAAGAACTGCAAATCCATCATTCTACGTTGATGTCAAGAATCTTGGTATCTGCAGTGGCCTTAGGTATAGTTATGTAAAGTACACCATCTTTAACCTCAGCTTTGATCTTCTCAAATTGAACATTTTCAGGCAGAGCAATTCTGCTACTATATCTTCCATAGCTCTTAGCAGACCATTCTTCCTCTGCTTCTTGCTGGTTTTCATCTTTTGTTTTGGGAGTTTTCTCAGCTTTTACTACTAACATTTTGTCCTCAACCCAAACCTTCACATCCTCTTTAGTCATGCCAGGCATGTCAAATCTCATCTTGTATTCGCCCTCACCTTCCTTGATTTCCCATGGCGTCCTTCCCCTGCTATATCCACCAGTCTCTGTAGGCAACGGTGATGGCCATCCTCCACTGTAGGCAAAAGGGTCCTCCATCAACCTATCCATTGTGTCCATCATTTGCTGCACTGTTCTTGCTGTTGGAAACCTATCCCATAGCCCTGCATCAAACGAAACCCGTTATGTTAGGAAATAGTCACCCTCACTATTCCTTTGCCAGTTGAGTTGTGAAAAACTTACCAACAGGGGCAGCTGGAGCCGATCTTTTTCTGGGTTGCTGAAGCTGATGCTTGCTGTGTCTCTGCAAGTGATCGAGATTATCTCTGCCCTCAGTAGCCATAGCCCTGATTCTACTAGAATGAATTCCAATAGAAACTGGACACGTCAGGAAAAGAGATCTTGGAGACAGAGATTTTGAATTTACGGAGCCTCTTTCAGAGAGCATGGGGGGAAAGTTGAGAAGATTCGATACACATTGAGACATTTTTCTTGCTCGGAGCAACTCTTACCGCACTTACACAAAACCAACTTCTTCAAAATCTGCACGAATWGGTTAAGATGCAGAAACTGAATTTAAAGAAAACAGAGAAACTTCTGGAACTAGGTGAAGGGGCTAGAAGATGTGGGAGCAATCCGGTTATAGTTTCTGGACTTCTCCAGAAGCTGTTTCTAGCTCTTACTGTCGTACTTGGAATTTTCCTCGCGTGGTCCTAATAATAGCAAATTATCCATACCATACATGTCAGAACCTTGCAATTTCTGCAGAAAGACAAATGAGATTTTCTCATTTATCTTTTTCTTATAGTCAGACTTGGAATTATAATATTCTCACGATGCACTTGAAGACTTGATGAGTTTGAATTGTTGATTCTTGGACCCTTAATAGAAGGGCTCCTTAAGATCATAAACGGCCGACCGAATTGAAAGTCTATCTATTGCGGAGCTTAAGAATAAAGAGGGAAAACCTTCTTTTATCCACTGAGACATCATCACATTAGAGTCATCATAATGACACATTCTTTTCATCATGAGCCTGTTTATATATTTCATAAGACTAATTTCTTATTCTTCTCTTCTCTCTCAAGAACTGTGAGATCAATAGTTAAATGTGAAGTACAAAATGAAGGACATCTATTTATTGGAGAAACATTTGAATTAATGGTTTCTTCCTGTTTCAGTTAGTAGTCATAATGTGATGTTCCCCTTCCGAACCCTTTGCTTTTTCTTGATGAAACTAAGTGGAAACTTCCTACTTTTTCCACTTCTTGCTTAACAAGAAGAAAGGAAGTACCGGCAAACCCAACRCTGAGCAACTTCATCCGGAAAGATTGGTGAATTCATGGCTTGTAAAACTAKCTAGAACTAGAATCACTAGCTTATGTACCCTTTTTGAACAATTTACGACCACGGGATCTGGCTGCTGATTTATGTTTCTATTTTCTCAAAGGAAATTATCTTCTAAAGAGGTGAAGAAATCCCATGGGAGAGGGCTGGTGATCCAATTCTGGAAAGAATCTTCGAGTTGCTGGGAATCACCCATCCCCAGGTAGAAAGAATCCAGAGGCTCTGTGTGGGGGACTACAGCTGAGCTCATTTCTGGACAAGATTTCATCTCATTGAACATGCATGCATGATTAGTTTCCTCATTTAAACTAGACTTTGAAGTCCCTCCACTGTTTTTCTCATCTAAACTAGTCATGAGAGTTTCGTTACTCTGTTGCATTTGAAAGTCTTCAGATAATAAAGGAGTTTCTTGAAAGTCTGGCTTGATCATGATCTCTTGTTCCCCTGATGAACTATATTCTTGAATTCCATCCTCTTTTTTGGCACAGTTCTCTTTTTCCCCAACAGGCTTGTGAGTTAAAGGGTCTAAGCCAAGGAGCTTCAACTTCTTCTTGATCTTAGTATTCCAGTGATTCTTTATCTCATTATCAGTACGCCCAGGAAAATGTGCAGCAATCTTTGACCATCTGCCAGGAAAAGCTAAGCTATCAGACCGCAGCAAAGATGAACTTTCAGAAATCAAAATGTTTAAGAATATGACTAACGTTCAAGGAATCAGTGATGAGAATTTTGGTATAATAATACCTATTACCCAACCGGGAATGAAGCTCTATGACCATATCTTCCTCAGCTTCAGTCCAGGCTCCTCTTTTGAGATCTGGCCTCAGGTAATTAATCCACCTCAGTCTACAACTCTTCCCACACCTCATCAAACCTTCAATTTCGAAAATGTCAAGAAACTATCAACATAACAAAAAACCATCTGAAAGAAACACTAGCCATATCCTGCTATCGGTAAAAGAATCTATAAATACCTGCAAGTTTTGGAACAAGTCTCCAGCATTGTATTCCATTGTTGAGAATAAAGTTCATCAGCTTATTATCTTCTTCAATAGTCCACGGCCCTCTTTTAAGTCCAACCTTATCACAACAAGGCTGTCTTCCCATTGCAAGAAGGTACAGTACACTATACAAACCGAGAATAAAAGAAACCAGCTGCTAGTATTGAACAGAAGAAACCGATACTTCTGCCGTAAAATTGTAGAGCTGCAGCCATGGAAGTGCTTATATTGTGAAGCAAAGATTCTTTGACAGCTCAAGCACAGAACCAGAAACCATTGTTTAAAACGACTTCATAATTGAGAGAAGAAAGAATCAAACTCCGTATCTAATAAAGTAGTCTCTTTTTTTCACAGTCTCTTTATATGAACAAGCACCACTATGCGAATGATTAAATGATTGAATGTTTGACATTGTCTACAAGAAAAAAAAGCAGAAACRGACGTGAGTTCTTGTCGTTGACATGTTTTTTATATTGACAACGATGCATGTTGCAATTTGAATATCCAGAAGGAAAAAAAAAATTTGAAAGAACAAAGAGTGACAGATTCCTTGGTCCCGGTTTCAGCTGGCGAGTTCCATTCATGGGAGGCAACTCCCCCTTCTTCTACAACTTCTCTGAACCCTTTTGTGGAACTAAAGGGCATGAAATTATTTGTTTCGGCAGCTTCTTCTTCTGTGAATCAATCCTGTGATCTGATAATTTGATTATAGTAATGGACATTGTGTTGCTTAGAACTCATCCATATAACTGCACAAGCCAATGGAGCTCTGGAAACTCATCATTGTGCTTCAAGCATCTTCTTGTTCAACCATATTCATTGTATTTGAGGTTGACTCTTCACAAGTGAAATGAACCAAATTATATCAGATCATAATTTCTTTTTCTGCTTTACACTTGCATATATTATCAACGACACCATAACCCTAACTAGATGGCATACACGGTCAAATACTTTACTTGCAATATTAAAGTGCTAAATTAAAACGAGATTTTCTTTTCAACTTTCACTTATAGTATTACATTAAATTTACGTTCCTTTCAATAAGATTAGTTAAACCCTAGTACGCAATTCAAATCGAACCTAACTAATATATCAGATGATTAAAAAATAGAAAATAGTGTACGAAAAACACATAAACTCACAACTTGATTCATCCCAATCTAATAATTTCATTTTGACTCTAACTACTCTGGATTCGAAATCCCATAAAAAGAAAAAATTCTCTTAACATTATTTGCTTCATTCACAAAATTCAAATTGAAAACCTTACCTAAGGTAACAATCTTTTTACCACCTAAAAATAATATCACGATTGAGGTAATATTCTGATGTATGATCTTGAAGTGTATTAAAAAAAAAAAACTAAAAAGAAAACATTAATCCCATTATCTTATGACTTTAAAGTGGCAAACTAGTTGATTAACGATACTAGAAAAATATTACCTGATGGGCATGGAACTTTTAATTAATAATGTATATTGAATATTCAACTATTAAAAGGTTAAAAAATACCTTCATATTAAATTGGCTATTTTTTTCCCATTTTTCTTGGATGAGAGTAATTACAATTTTTTTTCTAAAAATAAAAAATAGTATTTTCTGAAGTGAGCAGCTATTAAATTGTTGCGGGGTCCACATTGGGGGATTGTAAACGTGGACGGGAACTACTTTCATATCCAAGTGGCAACTTTTCCCCCTATTAAAAAYTCTATTTAAAAAATGAAAAAGAAAGAGTAATATTTTCACAAGTAGAGCAGTTAAAAAATTGCTACGGGGCCCCGCAATGAGGAATGTCAACGTGGACTTAGACCGATTCGTCATCTGGCCCGTGGCCCGTAAAATTTCGGGAGCCCATTTATCTATTGTATGGGTCTTGTCTTTAGTTGCAGACTCAATCGATCCCTTAGGCGAGCATGAGCCTGCAAAATCAACTAGGCCTTGCTCGGCAGTGCGATAATGTTTGTTTTTCTTTCATTAGTGTCTATTCTCAACAATAGATATTGAAAGTTAATTAATTTTATAATTTTAATTAATTCATTTATTTTTATTTCTTCGCATGATTAAATTGTTTCCCAAATGAGTATAATAAAATCTATATATATATATTTATATATAAATCTAAAAGGGATGGAAATTTTTGATAGGAAAAGTTCAAATTACATTATTGATTATTTTAGATATTTTGACAATCAAAAGATCGCACTAATTCACATGTTTAAGGTAATTAATAATCGAATTGGTAATTAAAGTAAGATAACTTATTTTTCTAATGCCATGATAAAAAAGATTTTGCAGAGTTAAAACTCTGAAAGACAATTCGAATTGAATACGAATTAATCTCATCTAGTATGCATAGATGGTTAAAAAAATAAATTTGTTAAATAACTTAACAGTTTAGATCAATTAATAAGTAAATTGTCAAAATCAAAATGAGATCCTGAATTTGATTCCTATTTGTGATGTCATTTTAAATCAAACGTTCTTTCAAATAAATATTATCATACACGATTGGAATGATATCGGATGGTGTAATAAAAAATATTGATTAAATACACAAATTTATGAGGCGTTGAATCAGACCGTATTTAATTGGTATTGTTGCTTGTTCAACTGTATTTTACAGCTACACGAAAGCTAATTAACGTGGAAAAGGCCAATGTGACGAATCTCCTTTGACTAATTTAGGGTAAAAAGAATAATAGTTGTTTGACTTTTTTTTTTCACATTTCCTTCATCGTCATTGCCGATGTAATATATACGTCATGCTTTCGGTTCCATGTCAACCTTCCCCTTTATACCTAGTACTAGACAACTATTCCTCCTTATCTACCAAACTACAACCCTTATAAAATACTTGATACGGTAGAATATAAATTTTATTTCTCGAGCATATATATAGTCTAATTATAAAGATAAACATAAAATCAATTAGCATTTCTACTTGAAAATATAAAGATAATATAATATAAGATTTACGTTTTTTAATATTTTGCTTCCTATGTCATAATAGGATTATGCACGTGAATCAAAGAGGCAATAAATAGTTCAAAATAATTATTAAAGTGATATCTTTATCTTTACATTAAAGAAAAAGAATTAATTACATGAGAGAAAAGATGTTGACGTTTAAAAATTATTCGAGAAAACTAAATAAGAGTAAAAATAAAAAAATATATTTAATAACGTCCTAATAAGTAGGATATAATATACTTTAAAAAATAAGAGAAAAATCATATTGTGACATACTTTAAAAAATAAAGAATTTCATTCTTTAATAAGTATCACAAATATTTATTTTTTTCTTAAATATATCTCTTATACATACAAATACAAAAAAATCAAAATGTCGTAATTTTATCATACCTCATAACTTATTTTTTTATTTGATCTAGAAAGACTTTCACTTATCACATACAAATTTAAAAATATAATAATTAATTTAAGCATTTTTTAACATTATTATATTTTTCTCAATTACGACCCGGGAATAGGAATTGATAATTTCGTAAGTAATGGAAAATTTTTATTTGTCCCTATGTTTCTTATTACGCTACGCTTCTTCGTTATATACGGGGAGGAATTGGAACCTTTTTAACAGTACAATTTCGATTTTCCATTTTCCCACTTTGTAAAAACCTCTCGTTTGCTTTGGAGAAGAAGCTGAAAAGGGAAACAATGGAGGACTTTAGCCTTCAATTCATCTGCATGATCTTCCTGCTATGTGCTACGGTTCGATTTTACTTCATCCTACGACGGCGTTCAAAGACTCGGACAACACCTCTCAGAATGAAGCTCCCACCATCACCCCCTGGTCTGCCGATAATCGGCCACCTACAACTCCTCACTGACATGCCGCATCACAGCTTTGCTCAACTGGCTCAGAAGTTCGGCCCTATATTTTATCTGCAACTAGGCCGTGTACCCACCGTGGTGATCTCGTCAGCCCGACTGGCTGAACTGGTACTGAGAACTCATGATCATGTATTCGCTAACCGACCGCAACTCATTTCGGCTCAGTACCTTTCTTTTGGATGCTCTGATATCACCTTCTCCCCTTACGGCCCATACTGGCGTCAAGCAAGAAAAATCTGTGTCACCGAGTTGCTGAGTTCCAAAAGAGTCAGCTCCTTCCAGCTCATTAGAAACGAGGAAGTCAATCGCATGTTATCCACCGTGTTAGCTCACTCCAATTCAGAGCTCGATATGAGCGAGCTTTTCTTTAAACTAGCAAACGACATTCTCTGCCGCGTGGCCTTTGGAAAGAGATTCATCGACGAGAGTAATTATGGAGAAAGAAAGAATAAGGATTTGGTGGGAGTTTTAACAGAGACGCAGGCTCTGTTAGCAGGGTTCTGCGTGGGAGACTTTTTTCCTGGGTGGGAATGGGTTAATTCAGTAAGCGGGACGAAGAAAAGATTGATGAAGAACTTGGAAGATCTGAGAACGGTTTGTGAGGAAATTATAAATGAGCATGTGATCAAGAAGAGAGATCAGCTCAGAGGTCATGRTAGTGTTGATGMTGCCATGGGGAAAGAAGATTTCGTTGATGTTCTGCTTAGGGTTCAACAAAGAAGTGACCTTGAAGTACCCATTACTGATGATAATCTCAAAGCTCTCGTTCTGGTAATCACTCTTTGCTTATTATATCTCACTCTGCACGTCGTTCTACACCGACATGCAATTTAAGGACGAAGCTGAACGGGGTCGACCCTTGACAGTTTAAAACACATGTTGGATAGAGTTATTAATATTTATATAAAATTTTCATCACAACAAATATTATTTCAATTCCTAATATCTTTTCATTTATTCTCGGCTAAAATCCTCACTTCTCCTTACATCCATCCTTACATTATATATCATGTCCATATTGTTTTCTAGAACTGCTGACGTATGATTATTATATATATTTGAGGTTTAAGGTTTCTAGGACAAATTAGAGTCTTCAAATCTAAACGGTATAAGTAGGAGGGTTGAAACAGAACGTAGATGAGTAAYGAAAACATGGGAAAATGTYGGAGTTGGACATGTAGTTACGTGGAACACATGCAGAATAGGAAAAGATCCAGGTGTCTAATCATGGGAAGGTTGAACTTCTCTTTTTCCTTTTCTTGATACGTTTGTCCGGCTGCTTTTTCCTTCTACACACTTCCTTACTACACTGCTAATTAGATTTATAAAATATATATTTTAATTTTTTAGATAGAAAAGAAGATGTATAAGAGAAATTAAGATATATACATCTTATAGTTTAATTAGTATTACATTCGGTTTTAAATTTGTTTTATCAATTAGAGCATGACAACTATATCTACATTTTTAAACTTCTAAAATAGAAAATGAGAGGTACTGGGCATAGCAAGGAACGTAGTAGAAAAATATATTAGAAAATTTTCGATCATTACATTCTTATGCAATATGTAACAAGGGTAAAGCACCAAAGGTATAGTAACGAATTGTATCAAAAGATCTCCAACTTGTATAATCATTTTAAAAATAATTATGCCTTTTATATGGATAAATTTATAATAAAATTTTGTGTCTATAGAATGTTTAGTCGTGTGAACATCGAAAGATTAAAATTTGAATGTTAAATTTGATTGGAGCATATTATAAACGATTCAACGAAATTCTAAATATTATTATTTTGTACACTTCTGTTATTTTCGTAAATCCTTTAAATCTATCTTGGAGCGAATGGATACTGATTAGCATCCATAATGAAGATAGAATATAGTTTAACTTTAACTCCGTGTAATATATAAATAAGTTATTAAATTGATGAGTTCGAACCTACTAGTACTCGGGAGTGGTAAGAACATTCTGCTTCTTTGATTGTATACTAGAATATGATTTTCAGACCAACTATTAATCTGGGATTTTGGAAGAATCTTGCTGAATTAGATACTGGATAACAGGACATGTTTGTAGCTGGGACGGACACATCATCAGCAACCCTGGAATGGACAATGACAGAGATGGCCAGGCACCCAGAGGTGATGGAGAAGGCACAAGATGAAGTGAGGCAAATTGCAGCAAGCAAAGGAGAGGTGGAGGAAAGCGATCTTCAACACCTTCATTATCTCAGAGCTGTGATCAAGGAAACCATGCGACTTCATCCACCGGTCCCTCTTCTTGTTCCTCGAGAATCGATGGGGAAATGTGTGATCGATGGTCATGACATACCTGCAAGAACTCGAGTTCTGATTAACACCTTTGCAATTGGGAGGGATGTTGAGTCGTGGAAGAATCCACTGAACTTCAATCCTGAGAGGTTTGTTGACGAAGACATTGACTTCAAGGGCCACGATTTCAGGTTCTTGCCCTTCGGAGGAGGGAGGAGAGGCTGCCCTGGTTACTCCTTTGGTTTAGCAACAGTGGAGATTTCACTGGCCCGTTTATTGTTTCACTTTGATTGGTCACTGCCAGATGGAGTAGGAGCTGATGATCTTGATTTGACAGAAATATTCGGACTTGCCACTAGGAAAAGAGTAGCTCTAAAACTCATCCCAACGATCAACTCGCAGCATGTCTTTCAAAAGGCAATGCTGCAATGAACGATGTGGAGAGTTGGGGTCTGCTTTTGGAAAGGGTACTTATGTTACATTGTCTTGTGTGACAATTGTTATCATCCTTCAGCACAGTTCCTGCAATAGATGGTCTTGCACTTGTCCTAAGTCCTGAACTACAATATTTTAGTTCAATGTTATCTTTTTCGTTTAATTTGAGTTCGACRAGTCCTACTGGAGGAAGACTTGCTTGATTACATAGTAGCTTATGTATAACAGAAGGAAGTAGATACAATCTCTGCTCAAATACACAATTCTATGAAGAAAACTTTTACTGTCAGCAGAATTCTTGTGCACAACATCTCATTCTAGTCATCTGCAGGCTGAAATCATGTTACCTCATTCCTCAAACTTCAAGATTTCATCAGCAGCAGACCTTCATCCTTTACCTCTGTCGGTAAATCATGATAAGCGTCATGAAAGTGAGGAAAGGCACCGCAAGATCATATCTTATCCACAGTCCAGATCAATTTGCACTACCAATAGGTTCATGACTTACGCAGATTTTTCTTCGGGTTGTTCTTTGGAGTCTTCCTCTGATGATTCAGATGCCAAACTTAAAGTCGTAAGCTTCCCAAAGGACTCCTTTGCATCCCCAAAGAAGTCCTTTACTTTGTCAAGAACTGTTTTAAGCTCCTCTTTCCTTGGCAGCTGAAATATACTTGTAGAGTGAGGAAAATGATCAAATCAATCAAGGAAAATATAAATATAAAGTAAATCACTTTCTAAAAGGTATCCCCTAATTCATAAAATTCATGATTAGAGGCTAATGCTCACTATAGAACCAGAAGTATGCAGATATCAACTTTGAAAAGCTAACAATAGATTAGTTTAAAGCATCTTGCATATAAAACAGCTAACAATAGACTCGAGGTCTAGCGAAGCTGTTCTAGAATTGGCATTAGAAATGTTTGAGAAACAATGGGAACTGCTGGGAGGTGGTATTCCATCTGAAGATCTTAGTGGAACCACAATGGTGTGGTGATAAACCATAGAAACTGCTATCTGTTATGTGCTTTTGCATTCAATAACCAAGTAATTTGCAAATCTGACATTGCGAGTATTCCCTGTTTCATTGTCTATCATTCAAGGCCATCCTTATGATACACACACGTATATACATGGAAGAAAATAGATATCTTTTTTTATTAACAGGTCCAAGCCATTAAGTTGCATGCCAGCTCTGCGGTTACAAGCAGGCCCTTTGGGTATATATTTAAGGTCAAATGACAAGGGAGAGTTATTTGGCTAACCGAATCAACTCTGTCGACTAGCTTCACAGCAAAATTATGTTTATCACATTGACCCGAGGAAGTTGCAATATCAGCTAAATTGGGTAACAACCATACGTCCATTATTTAATTTTAATTAGAGCTGCATGTTGAAACCAAACTTCCACCAGGCAGACAGGTCAAGTAGAAGAGGATGTTTCAGATTCCAGAAAAGAAACTAAGACAACTGAGTTAGCTGTGGTTGACTGACAAGTTATACAGGAAACTACCATTGGAATGACAATCTTTTAGAAAGGTAAATATGTCCTTTGTACTTAGGACTTAATAACAAAAATGGCARTCCTTCCAAATGAAGCCACAAAGTCTTTTTCATGTTTCCATTTCCCTTTTGGGTATATTAACAATGAAAAAAATGGGAAAAACAACAAAATTACCTCTATAACATCATTGGTAGAAAGTGCAGCTCTCAAATTGCTATTCTCCTGCATGTTAAATGCATTGAACTTTAGAATCTGACATGCCCATCAAGTCAGCAGAAAGCAAAACCACGAGACAACAAGATACATGACATAAGTACACCATACAGTGGGGAGCAGAGAAGAGGAGCATTACAACTATTTTATAACCATATCTGAATTCTGTAGCTGACCGCAACGAACGGTGTTGTTTAATTGCCATTTTCTGTATCTCCTTCTCGTCCTGTTAATTGAAGACGCATTTATGACTCCCAGATAATATTGAAGACAAAAAACAGAAATCTGTGAAGAAAGGAAATTTTGCATGTAGATGTGGAGAAATATCGATATGCAGATTACCAGTGAAAACGGATAACATTCAGGTTAATCAGCTTCAACATCTTCATTTCAAATGGATGTGGATGTGGCAGACAAGCATAAGTAACTTCAGTTTAAATAGTCATGACTTCTTTATAAAATAATAGTTGCTGACTATTGGAGAAAGTCGAATCATTTATGATATGTTTGTTAGGAATCACACAACTGCAGGATCAAAATCCCAGCATACCTCGACACTAAAGTTTTCCTTGGGTTAAAGAAGGCAAATTTACTTGTTAATATCCGATTCATGAAAGGAAGCAAATTTCAGAGTTATCAAGCCAGAGGCAACTATACTATTGCAAGTGTTTTACGAAATTATAAAGCCTCAGAGACACAAAACATTTCCAATTTTTGAAAATTCAATATGATTATTGTAGATATAGCAAATAGTCAAAGAGAGAATAGAGGAGAATTGCTTTCATTGCCCCCTTGCTATTCGTATGGGAGTCGGTAACTCAAAGAAATAGTAAACAAGGAGATGCACATTGACATCAGTTGAGATCTTMACAATGTACAACTTACTCTGTAAATAACTGCTGCAATATTCCGAGCTAGAGTATCTTTATAGATGTACTTGCCCAGAAAATTGTCTTTTGCAGCAACCATGATCTTTGCAGTAGTGCCACCAGTTATAAGATTAAGAGGGTACCAAAGATAAACCTGCTCAAAGATAAAACGAAAGAATATTGAAATTTCTATGAACCAAAAGCTCCGGCACAGCACAAAATCAAGCTAGACCAGTAAACGAAAGGAAAGTAGAAATGAAGATAATGAAGATAATAAATAATGTATGCCCAATAACAGATTCCAAAACTAATTTCTTAATTCAGGAATAAAATAGATTATCAAATTCTGCGAATGAAAATGGAAAAGAATTATTACACCAGAAAAAGCTAAAACAAACGCAGTCATAAAAGATGAAGACACAATTAGATATTAAAAACTCGAGGCATTTGAGAAAAGCTTCTATCTTTACAATTCGGTTCTCTACCTCTCCTGGTGGGCGAAACAGCTTCTATCTGCTTARWACAGAAGCCATGAAATGAGACTCCCGTAGATTAGTTTTACAATTTCACATGGCACCAATTTCAAATCACTCAAGGAAGGTCAAATTTATAGACTGAGAAACCCAACAAATATGAAATTTTCTCATTACTGAAATTGGAAGAAAGAAACAGAATTCCTTGAAAGCTACTGTCTTTAAGAGAAAGAGAACTAACATTAGCCATGCGGATGAAGATAACGAAACGGGGGTTGCCATCATCCTCAATCTTGGGCAAGGGCGGTGGAGGTGCTCTCTGGTACTGACGAGCTGCCATTCCTTTCTTGCCTTTGGCCACGACTACCAATTGTTTATACCCTCTCTGCCTCTTTTGGGTTGTTCTTGTACAGAACAAAGAGTGCCTGACGAGGGAATCTTCATGCGTTCTTGAACCTGATATGGGTCGTCTAACCAACGGATTCAAAGACATAGCCACCTCCATGTTTAGTACAACTCTATCGGCTCCACCTTCTGTCTCTGAGTTTATATAAATGAATTTCTTGCTTTCTTTCTTGCTGCTACTGGAGGAATTCCCCCCTCTCTTGATACCCGAGGTGGATGGAGCGACAAATCACCAAACTGTATGGGTCACTTCGGCCTCGGCTTATCCACTACTTTTTTTCCTTTTCTTTTCATTTTTTCTAGTTCCYGGACCCCACCAAATGGACCCCACCAAATAAAAATTTTCTGGATATTATCACATGACATGTGTTTCGAGTCCAGCTTGATGATATTGCTTGTGCAACGGCTGGTCCATTCCATGATATTAAGCTTTTGGCAATTCAAAAAGGTATTGAATCGATAAAAGAGTTATAACTTGATGATTATGTAATTAAATCAGATTGTGTTTGGAAGCTTCAAACACAAGGTGAAGATCTTTTAGTCTTGGATGCTTTAGTGAACGAAATTAGAAACCAGACAATCCAAAATGGTTACAAACATTTTCTTCATGTTAAATATTAAGTTACTGCAGTTGTATATTTACTTACAACTCATAAATATACCTTATTCTATGATGTAGGAGGGATGATTTTAGAATCAATGAATGTTATCCTAACTGTTCAGGCAGATTGATCCGTAGATACAAACTATACTTTTCAGAAAAGGAAAAAAAAAAAAAAAAAGATGGTTTGGTTCTTTATGTTGCAGAAAACCGGCCGAAAATTTCACCCTTTGCAGTACCCACGGGATATCTACTAGTTTGCTCTTGTTTCTTGAGGCTGGCTAACCACTCTTGGAGCCAGAGTTTGAACTCGTTTGGTATTTCAATTCCTGTTTTTCTGGATTCCCAAATTGTTTCAGAAAGCAGCAGAGTACTAACCTATACAATGATGCTAGTGACATTTCCAGCAAGATGCTGCAATTAGTGGCTTCGAAGTCCATCCAAGAACCAATAACCCCTTCAACGCACACAAACTTGGAAATTCTCTAACCACCGCATGGCTTCCTAGACCAATGGTCATGCCTAGGTGCTAGGTCCACAACGTGAAGCAAATGCTCTCCTCCGAAGGCTTCTCGTACAGATGCATTGGCTATCTCTTGGGTTTCGTCTTCGTATCCAGAATCAGCATTCTCCAAGATGGGATCTGCAGATTCTATTGCCTCAGCGGCCAAGAATTTCTCTGTGTCCCCTGGAAGTGCAGCCTCCGTAAACTTTTCAGCTCATCCTCGCTACAATGGCATGGCCATTGTCAAGAATGCTGCTATAAGGAATATAATCATTTCCACCGGGTCTGTCAAGAGCTTTCTATTTGCTATAGCTACCTGAGTTGGATGTCCCAGAAGCGATCTTCGTGTTGCTTGCGATCTTGCAGGCAAGGAAGAAATATATTAACTAATAAAGGCATTTGGATCAAAATCATTTCCTATTCACGATCACTTTTATCATAAAAACTTGAACATGGTTCCATGAGATCAGAACTTAGGGAGTACCTAGCCCAGTATTGGCTATTGAAAGTCATAGCTGAACACTAATCTCATATATTCCTCGTTAATTTGTTGAAATTACAAGTTCTTGCAGTGTCCAGTGATGAAATACAGGTGAATGACACTATAAAGAGCTGAAACATTCCCCAGTATGAGGAAGTTACATAATAAAAATAAGCATAGAGCAATTAAATTACATACCTTGTATTTTACAGTACAAAGCAAGTATCTTTCCATGTCCTAATTATCCTCTCAAGCTGATATCATGAAAAAAATGCATAAACAGTTTACTACTAACAATACTTAGCTAGATAGAGGACATAAAATTGCAAGCATCCAGCATCTTGCAAAAGCTATATAGCCAGGCTCCAGCATATAATGACGAAAAGATAAAGAGCCACCAGAACTCACTCTAAGGGTAATGGTAACTTCAACTCAGCCAAGAATTCCAATAGAAGATTAATATGACAAAAGATCAACTAAACGAATTTAGTGGCATAGATATTCTAAAAATTTACATGTTTACTTCGTTCCTGTACACAAGGATCTTCTTGACAGAGCAGGTATATTTCTCCAAAAGCCTAGTTTCTATCATACAGTGACTATTTTACAAAAAGAATGAAAATGGGAAAGAATAGCAAACTGCCCTAAGTTTTCGACAATGAAAATTGGAAGATCTCTCACATTTTTGCAGAACTCATTGAAAAAACATCTTCCTGCAACTATCAGCTCTGCCTCAAACTATTCAGTAAAGGAGAAAGAATGGATTTGCTGTCGCACAGACAAGAATATGATGCCTATTATGTTTATGACATGACTGTGCCTCAATATCTAGTGCCTCTTAATAAGAGAACTCATTGCCACGAAGTGAGATATGTTTCTTGACCCATATTGCAATATCTTCAGAGCAAACCTGGGCTACAGGTGTCTTGAACAGTGATCTTAGGGTAGCAAATTCATGAACTGTATCCTTGTAATCAAGCAGGGGAGAGTCTACATTGACCTTCCTTAGCTCCTCAGAGTATGCGATGGCTCGGTCCCTCATCCAGTCATGTTCAGCCACAACTATAAGTGTTGGAGGCATGCATTTTAGAGGCACTTCTCCACCAATAAGAGGGTTGGCAGCTGGATGGTCCAGATTAAACTCTTCCTCTGGTAGGAAGAGTTTCCATGCAAGCACAGAAGTATCTTTGTCATAGATGTAAGAATTTGCTAGATTGATCTCAGAATGCATGGGAACACTTCCAATAAAAAATGGGCACATAAGGACTTGCGCTACTACTCTTACGGGATCCAGAAACTTGCTGGCCTCAACAGCTCTGCGAGAGATATAATTTGCAATGTTGGCACCACATCCAACTCCAAGGAGTACACACCTATTAAATGAGACAAGTTAGAGACTATCTTTCTGGTGCTCATTACCATAGTATCCGAAAATAAAACATTAGAAACTTCAGCAAATAGAAGAATGAAATAAATTAGATGAGATGCAGCAAAATCAGAGGAGCGGAGAAAGCAACTTAGCAAATCAGTTAACATAGCCATAGTTATGTTGACAAAAGCAGAATCTAAGTAAAAAGGGTGACAATAAGAACACTCTGATCTCTGTCTGCACCGTTCAGAAATGAAAAGGCACGCAATTTATAAGGTTTATCATGATAATCAAGCATATGTTTGCTTAAGTCTAACAATGAAATTGCACAAATACAGCGGGAAACAATTAAAACGCGAAGAAACCAGCCATGATACATTTCAGACATAATCAAATTCTTCACAACTAAAATAAACATTTGACCATGTTCATCAAAATTGCCCCATTATATATTAACTAAAAAGGACCAAACTTTAGTCAATCTAAAGAATACCAAAAGAATTATATACAGGCTGGAAGCTTAGGACTTTAGAAATTACCTAGAAGGGTCTCCATGAGCTGCAAGCCACGGCTCAACCATTGAGGCCAAAAATCCATCAACAATCTGCAGCCTCTTACTGCCTCCCTCTCTTTCACCATTACCAAACCTTCCATTCCTTAATGGCTGATTACACTCAGCCAAATTCGCCTGCATCCCCAGCCAGTTCAACACCTTTAGGCCATCTTCAAATGCTGCCGGATACTTGCTCTCCGGTGCAAGCCTGTAACCTACGGCCACTACTATAGCATCACAAAATTTCGCTAACCTCCTGCAAAAAGCATCGTTGGCGACTGTATTATTCCCCCCACTCACCCAAATCCCTCCATGAAACTGCAAAATCACCGGCAGTTTCCTACAATTCTTCCTATTCCTGTCCGGTGTATACCCTCCATAAACCCCATTCTCAAGCTTTTCAGCATGTCCATTGTCAAAACTCTTCTCATCCCTTGCATCACTTACTTTGTGCTTAGTAAGAGAGCTGGAGGAAATAATAGCGGATTTGGGCAGGAAAATCCTGATAGAGAGAGAGCTCAACGGGTCGATATGGAGGTCCTTGGTGGCGACACCGTCTTCATCGGAGAAGCTAGGAATAGCGGGAGCTTTGGGTTCACCCGGACGAGAAATTACACCGTAAGGATTGTAATCGGAGATCGGGGATTCAAGAAGGGCTTGTAACCGGCGTTTAAGCCAGAACTTGCTTGTCAAGCTGCTAACTCTCAACTGTATGCTCGGCATAGTCTTCTTCCTCTAGATTGGATTTGAGATGTATCATCTAAATTAGGGTATTTGAACTTTAAATACACGCTATTCAATTTTTCAGAAGAGAAATCATTGAGACTGCTTCAATTCCAAATAGGAGTGGGTCTACTGGGGAGCTTCTAGACGAACTAACCAAGAAAGACTTTTATTCTCTAACGACTGCTGCTACTTATACATAAGAGATGCCGCCGATGGGATGAAGGAGGAGGAGGCTGACGTGGATGCCGACCTGTATTTCGTGTATCTTGCTGGGCAATCGCAAAGCATAATTCACCAATAATACCCAGAGCATACTTTCTCAAATTATAGACATGTTTCTAATTTTAAAAAAATAATTAAATAATATATCCATAATTATAATACAAATAATTTTATTAATTAAAAAATATTACTTATTATAATAAATATTTATCTTGAAGTGAATAATTTTTTAACTTATTAATTCTTATCATCAATTAAATATAATTTTAAATTTCAATATCAATTTAATAATTCACACAAAATTACAAGAGATATTTATTAACTCATTTAATTATTAATAAAAGATATATTAAAAAATAAATTATTTATATTTTTTAATTCCTATGAAAATAGGAATAAATCTATAGTGAATATTAAATTTTTTTATTTGTATTAAAAAGAATACAACAATTCACATATTCTTTTGGTCCCATGAATAAAAACAATTATTTTAATAATAATCTCAAATGATGATCTAAATAATCGGCATTCCCGATAGGTAAAATCCATGAAATTACGAATTAAGCCTCGGTGAAAATTAAACGATGAGAGGGAATAAGGAGTGTATTTCGATTATTGGAGGGGAGGAGTGGTGACAACCGCTAAGCGCTGTAGAGGATTACAAACGGGTGGACT
The DNA here is from genome assembly GCA_001752375.1 of Rhazya stricta. Classification (NCBI taxonomy): domain Eukaryota; kingdom Viridiplantae; phylum Streptophyta; class Magnoliopsida; order Gentianales; family Apocynaceae; genus Rhazya; species Rhazya stricta. The sequence continues at coordinate 4,450,100 of MEJB01000051.1, forward strand.
TAGGTGGCGATGAGGTGGCTGATGGAATATACTGTACTGGAACATGTCTCATCAGAATATGACTACATAACATTTGCCCTTTCTTCTCATTGGCTCTTTTCTTAATATACAGAAGATAGATAAATAGATTATCACACAATTAATTATCTACACCAGCATAGTCTCGTTTTTTGATTGAACGGTTCAACCTCTTTTCATGTCCCTAATATTTTAATATATTTGATATCATGATAATTTTAAAGTACGATATGTTCTGATCGATAAAATATAAAATGCATAAGAAAATTTTTGACCATTTTCTCTTCTATAATGCAAGTAACAGCATGAGTTTAGAGGATTGAAACCAGCTAAGGATGTCTATCTATCTAGAGCCTCTAATGTGGGGGGAATAGTTTTTGGAACAGGAAATTCTCACACGCTTGCTGATGCATCATCGTATTTCAGGTACATAAACTCCTGTGTAGCCATTTCTCAAGGGAACAACAATATTCCATCTCCAATGTACGAGTCTGCTACACTCCTCCTAGCTATATAATTTTACAAACTGCTAATTTGGTGAAAAAGGAAGACAGTACAGTGACAAAGATGTTTGTGTTCACTGCCCCTAAGATAGCTGAGCTACAAGTACACAAATGAAGCTAAAAATGAAAATATGCTTTCAACTTGCAGCTCTGACTGAACCCATTTATTAGAAATCATTACGAATTCTTAACCAAATTAAACTTGACGAGGTGAAAGGATCTTTGTCTGATGAATAAGAGACAAGTCACCCAACCAGGAATGAGGCTGTTGAGGCACTATTTGTGTTCATTTGGACTCGTTTTATTGCTGCTGCTCAAGAAAATTTTGATCCCAACAAAATCTATACCTGATTACATGGAATGAACTTTGCCTAGTAATTCTTTTGGAAATATGAGCAGGACTGCAACAACCATAGCTTCCTTTGTAGAGGTTACACTGCTGTGAATAAAATAAGAGCTGCCAATCAAAATTCACTTAGCTAAACTAGTTTTGGATGGGGAAAGTTAGACCGAGCCAAGAGGAGCACAGAAGGGCCAAAAGAAGGTAGCAGAGAAAGGAATGCAGACACCAAGAAGATTCCTATACTATATGGCAAGATAGTAACTCAATTTCAGACCACGCAACAGTCCTAGGTTCCATAGGCAATATCCTTTCAATGTATTTATACATGTAGAAGAGAAAAAGTAGCTAAGATTCATTTCCATGAACTGAAAGAAGTCCGGATTCAAAATGACAAATAGTTTTTTCCTCCCCATTTTGATCCACATTTCTTGCTATGATTAAAAACAGAGATGCCAAATTTGCTAGGGATAAAATTAGACTAACGAGTCATTCAACTGTGACTGAATCTTAAGACACGATAAATTCAATGATTTTTGGCTAGAAACTATTCTCCCCATAGTATWACCCTCTKTTGAATTAAGATACAGTAAACGAATCAAATATAATCCATCAAACTATTCCTGCCAGGCATGCCAATCGAAATTTTGATAGGCTCCCCATGCCCYGGTAAAAGGAAAATAAAAGGAACAAAATTGGGGTTGCTCAGGAAGATCATTTCCTTTCTAGAACTAGAATAACACCTACTCAACCACCCAAAGAAATCAGCATCAGGAAGAACAAAACCATTTAATCCCTCTTTAACCAGAAGTCATGCGAGAAAGACCTGGTTGAGGTACAAGCACAGCTTCATTGCTAGCAGCTTTTTCCGCAGCCAGTTTTTCTAAACGATTCCATGTTGCTTCACGTCTTGCTTTAACCTCATCTTCCCTGGATTCTTCTTCCTGAAACTTCTGCAAGCACTCCTTAAAAAGTTCAGGATCAAGATCATAGAATATTTTCCGAACATTGAGTGTTAAACCATGAACAGCCTGATTCCAATGGTGCCGAGCATTTCTCTCCAATGCAGGGAAGATAATTGGAAGTATAACCTTGCGGTTCTGCTTAATCAGGTTATCAATATGATCATTGTTCCATAAGAACAAAGCCCTTTCAGCCACCTGCAAACAATCATTAGTCTTGTAAGTAAGAATCAAAGCAGTTGCGACAGGTACTCTATAATGCACGTGTTAAATATATAAGTTTATGCAACTATGTTACCACCTTAAACTTGTTAGAAGCATTCTAGTAAGACAAACCAACCAAATCAGTTTCTTCTAAGCTCATCAAAGTAGGAGTTAGAACAGTTAAAACTGTTTACCCAGTTTATCCAATTGAAATATTCAGGGTATACTTCAACTAAATATATCAAAAAAGTTATAGAAGATAGAAACCACAATCATGAAAAAGTCACTGGAGAAGAAAAGAAAAAACGAAAGAAAAATCAATACTAGTTATATGAGAAAAACAAAAAGGAAAACGTTAGTTATATGGAACCATGTAGCTCCAGAACTCCATGAGAAGACTATGGTGGAGCAACTTAAAACAGCAAATATCTATACACACAGAGAGGGACATTTTCAATGGGAATTCAAACATGTTATCTAGACCAAATAACATTCCCCTTGACACTTGAAAGGTTACCCATAGTATGCCTCAAACAATATCTATATATGCACAGTGAGGACATGGATTGAGATACTTTCACTTTCACTTCCACTTTCACTTTCACTTTCACTTCCACCTCTCTCAGTTCCAGAAATAAAGATCTTCCACTCACAATTACATAACTGTCCTTACTAGGCTTAGCTTAGTCTATACAGTCTGCAGATGTCCCGTTAGCGTTGGGAACCACATCAGATCACAAGATGAGTGTAGAATCTGATTCTGTCTAACTTAATGAGAAATAAACTCTGGATTCTCCGAATATCTTGTGGAATTAAAAGCCAAAGGACTTCAAATTGGGCTATTAGTTTCCTTGTTCTTGATGAATATGTACCTAACCAGAACATGCCACGGTATTTCCTAAAAAATTGAACAGAGGTCCATAACAAGGTTGACATGCTAGCAACAATCATACACCCAAGTTCCTAAATGTTTCATTTACTGGAACGCATGTAACTTGAGTTATGGCTGGATGGCCCAGCCAAATTCTGTACATGGCCAGCTCCAGATAACGGGCAATAGACCAATGACAAAAACAAAGATCCATATACTAAAATAATCTTCAAAACTTGCTCTTTGGAGCGGCATAAACCAATAAACAAAACTGGAAGAGGTCAAGATTCTCAAAAACTTCTAAGATTAAGATCCTCTTTTGCATTCTCTTTTTCTTCTTTTTTCCCCTGATTTGTAAAATGTACTAGAGAATAATTATAGAATTTCACACAGGGTAGCATAATCACAGGGTCAACTCCTCAAAGCTTAGATCTCTTCTTCTGTTATTTGCCAAAGAAGCCAAGCATATAAATATCCACCGTAGTATAAGTACCACCAACTCTGGCCAGCTCCAATTTATCACTTTTGGACTGTGTCATGAGCCACATCAAATATTTGGTGATCTCAAATTTGAAATCATACCACCAAAAGTGGTACCATCCCCTTTCCAGCACACAACCATTTCCAGCATCCCAGAACAGCAATATACAACTCACTAGTGGTATTGGCAGCTTTGCTCGAAACCGATATTGTAAGTCAGTATCACCAAAAGGAAATGAAACCCAGAGCACCATTGGCCTCAATTATGCCCAGACCTCTACTTATAGTGATAAAAAAGTACTCAAGGCTACCTTTATCATATCATTGAATCATATGCAGCCAAACAAGAACAAATACCGTCTGGATATCACCCGTTGGGAATTCGGAGAAATACTATAGTTACCAACCACACCTAGATTCTGGGCAGTACAAAATAGCAGACTGACAGTTTTTTACACCATCTGTTAAAGTTTTTCATATTGCTAATCATACAAGTGAAAACAAATTTCCAGAACTCATCATGAAAATCTTAACTAGTAAACGTCGGAATATTATCCACATACCTATAAACCAAAATACACTATTAATAGCTCAAGGAAATTTACCATGTTTCAATAACAGGGTGGTAAATGGCAAAAATTTCATAGAGCATATGATGGCCATTCAGTATAATTTGCACCTAATTTCAGAATCCAAATTTTTGCCAAAGTAAACATAAATATCAAATACCTGGAAATGTAAACTGTTCAAGCAACGAGCAATTTGGCGAAACAACGGCACCATACAGCGCTGGAATTCCGGAGGCTGACTTGCTTCTAGAACTTCTTCCAACTCATTGAGAAACATAACTTCCTTTGAGCTATTAATGACTGGCCAATACCTTAATAGTCCCCTAATAATGATATCAGCAAGCTTGCAGTCTTTCTCCGCAAATTGTGTGATACAATATGATAGCTGCTGGTGGTACATTCCTAAGCATCTTGGTCTATGTAAGGGAATCAATGCCCGAATCAAGAAGAGCTTGTGTTCTTCTTTGAGTGGCAAGGCAAATCCATTGATGATACTGCCCAAAATCTCTAGAAGCTCAGCAATGCCATTATGCTTTTCAGTCTCAAAGATAAAAYGATAAAATATGTTGTTGATAGCTTTCCTTATAAAGGGACGGTGTACCATAAACTTCCCATAGATGCGATGTAGTATAGTTTTCAAGTACTCCCGCTCCCTAGGATCTTCAGAGTCGAAAAGATCAAGCAATTTTAGAACAAAAGAGTGATCAATGTATCTTTTTGCTACTTTTGCATCAGTTTCAGGTGATGCAACAAATCTCAGCAGAAACTCATACACAATCTGCAAATGTGGCCATGCAGGATCCATAGCCGGCTCCTCTTCTTCCACGTCAAAGGCTTCCAAGACTGCATTCTCCCGTGGCTGAGGACTAAATGCCCTGAATAAATTGGCACTTACCATCTTTACCGCTTCTTGCATGACAGTTTCTGTGAACTTCACATTTGAAGAAGTCACATACTCCACTAGCTCTAATAAAGTCTGTCGCTTGATGTCCTTCTCTTTATGGTTCTTTGTAGGATCAGTAAAGTCAAAGACAACACAACACATGTTAAGCTTTCTTATAAACAAGTTCTGCTGCTCGGAATTCGGGACATCCCTGAAACTCGGTAATGATTCAAACGAAGCAGTCACAGAATTTCCATTGGCTTCTAAATTCGCAGCTTGGTAAAATTTATCTCGTGTATTGTATCCATCGCTTGAAACTGAATGGGGGGCTGATATAACTGTATCGACTGAACCCCCCAACCTTTTAATCCCTCCAGCACTTTTTTTTGAATTAGTTGAAGAACTTAAACTGTTAGTAGAATTTCCAGCAGACTTCGACTGCTTCCGAGGAATTTTACCAAATATTTGCTTGATCATACTTCTTACGTCACTCAAATCCCCACTAAAGGAAAATCCAATGAAGTTACCAAAGTTCAAATTTGTAAGACCAACCAATCAAATAATAAGTGAAATTTAATCTGCCTTTTTTCAGCAAACACCCCCAATAAAATAGAATTCATACAAGAAATAACATGATATAGCAACAACGGAGAAATCAAATTTTGAACTTACCCTGAAGCTTAATCGATGCCCATCCCTATCTTCACTCTTCTGAAAGCAGCAGAATGCTCTTTTATCGAGACATAACTAATAATGAACACTTCCACAAAGAAAGACACCAGGCACAGAAACCCCTTCTGCATCCTGAACCATGGATCAACAACCCACTAATGTCTCAGTCAAACGCAATAGAAGCCTTATTCACCATATGACCTTGTTCAAATGCGATACTTTTCACCAAAATCCAAGTTAAAAGCTTAAATCTTTAGACTTAAACCCGAAAACCCAGAAGTAAAAAGCCAGTTGAAACCAACAAAAATCAGCAGCAACTCCCGAGTTTGGTATGTAATTGGTTGACCACCTTTTGCAGTTCCCTGATTCCTTCTCTTGATAACCAAAGTAATGGGGCACAAATAAGTATATTCAGCACAGTCTCTGCACTTTCCCTCAATCCCCAACTTCAGAGAAAGGTAGTAGTATTAAAAATTTCTAAAAGAAAAGAGCTTTACAGAAGAACAACCCCAGAGAAATCATAGGAGAATAAACAGAAGTAAAGAAATAGAGCAGACAGCGAAAGAGAGCAGTGTGTAGGGAAGAGTCTGCAGGAAGAAGTTTCTTTGCATTTTATGGTGCTCGACGATTTCCTCTCTTGTCACCCTTCTGGTGTACCTGTACCTCGCCAATCCACAAGCAGGCTGTTTTAAGATTTTTTTCATTTTCAATATTTTCTTCTATTTTTTTAATACCCCGCTACGGTGTGATTTGCTGTAAGTTGGTAATAATAGTAACATTTATCTCTACTAATATTAGAACTTTAAAATAATAAATTTATTTTATTGAAGAAAAATATAAATGTAATAAACTCGCCATTTAAATAAAAGGGAATAAATTAATATAATTACAATTTAATATTTTATTATGAAAAATATTACAACTATATATCAATGTTAGTTGCTCAAGATTTGGTAATCCTGTCATACAAGATATTAAAGATAAACAATGTTAAAAAATAACATTTAGTCTCATACATCCTCTTAAAACTATATAAGTTTTTCTAAAAAAGAAATCTAAATTCAAAAGCTAGGCAGTAAATTTTAGGATAAAGTCCCCAAATGAAGTCCCCAATATGCGTAGCTCTAAATTCAATTATTTTCTTTTAGTATGTTTTGAAAAATTTAAATTCCATACATATAGTAAGTAATATCGTCATTTTTTAAGTACGTACTAGTAATTTAATAAATTAAGGATGAAATCTATATAGTCAAAGTAAAATATTGAATTCKTAATTTAAATTGAATAGTAAATAATGACTTTGACACTTGCTCAACATGTTTAAGGGGAAATTATATTTTTGCATCATGAGTTTAATTAATTAAGAAGTGTGCAGCAAAAGATATACTAYTATTATATTTAGGATAAAACAAAAGAATGATGAGGAAGTCTTCAAAGACAGCCAATGTTGTACCAACGTAAAAAATAATGATCAATTATTAACAATATCGTGTTATTGCATCAAAATTGACTTTAATTTTTCTCGCTGTTTACGGGCCCAAAAGAATTAAATAACGTTGTTAAACAGCAATGGAATACGAAGGAACACGAAAGTAGTCCGAAAAAGAAAAAGCATTATAATGGGAGGGGAAACTTATTAGGACAGCTCTCCTATATGAGTTTTGGGTTTTTCTTTCTCTACCAATATATTAAATCAATGGTAAATGAATAACAGCCCCTAAAGTAGGCAATGCTCTAAAAGAAATGAATATGAAGCTATTTGAAGGACTCATTAGGATATGATGTGATGTTCAAACCGTGCTTATAAATTCACCAGCCTATATATGGCTATCAAAGTCTCGAGCTTGCGAGCTTCAATATGATTCTCCATTTCTCCAGCCTCTCATAAATGACTTCTTGGTGTCGTCTGCAGTCAGAAATCATTAGATTCGTTCAAGGCTACATCTGTATCATATCCAAGTACCATAGTTTTGTGTGTCTAGTAATTAATAACCACAACAATTACTACTACTACTTTAACAATAGGGGACTTTACTAGCTCAACTACTTCTCATTGCAGCCATTGATATTGATGTATGCTCATATTACRGCCAACATTTTTTTGGCACCAAGWGTAATCTACAGAAGGACAGTAAAYATAAAATCTTTCGGGTGCTAACTAATAGAAGACTTTCCTGTTCTTAGAACTGAATTAGCTTGAATCAGCTCTGCTACGAAGAAAGGCTTGTATTGATGGCTCTCTTCCAAGAAAATCAGATAATATTTCGAGGGAGTCTTTTGAGCCCCCTGGAGCCAGTACCTGTGATCCAATGCAAATTATCAGTCAATTGCGAGAATGTTGAGTTGTAGCCTTGCAGTCTTTTAGTACAATTAACTTGTACTTGCGAAAGATGACCATGCAAATACAGGGTTACACTAATAGTATATGAAGTTTTAATCCAACCCCCCGGTTCCCAAGTGTTCATGCCGAGAGTAAATGTAWTTAACTCACTTAGCATCTGTGAAGAAAAGCTGCTTCCTACCAAACAGTCAACAAAATGATTATTCTTTAACTTAACCAACTAGGTCTTATACTCTGACCTATATCAACCCAATCTCAAAGCTCAACAGCATACCTGAAAATTCACAACCAGTGACACAAACAATTTCCTCTTTTCCTCACATCAAATGCCCCTCTGTGATTACCATTTACCGTATCCATTTAACAGATTCACGCAACAGACAAACAGTTAAGTCGGTTCTGATGAACTTTTATATAGAAGAAACTTTTGGCCTGCCCATTCTTATCTAGAAGAGACAAAATGGCAGTTAGTAAGTAATTTTCTGAGACCACTTTCACAAGGCCATTTAAGTTTGACATTATCATCTCATTGAAGTGAGCTACACTGCAGAAACTACTGGAGACACTGCTAGTTCCAATACAATCTATTAGTACCAATTAAGACTACAGACAACCTCAATATGAAAGTATTTATTTGYTAATTCAAGGAAAGATGTAAAATCTGTTTCTTAAGAAATTTCAAATGCCAGAATGCTTAGATGCTCTATGTTGTCATGCCATGGCTAACTCATTTCCTGAATTACCTTATTCCTGAATTGCATGCCTGCATATTGATCGAAAAGATTGTTACTGAATTTTGACACAAAAATATCAGCTGCAAATACCTGTCAGGAGACCAATATTAGAGATGATGAACAGGCAGTACCTAGTCTAAGCCTCTAAACGATAGCATATTCAAATGAATCTGTTCAAAAAGATGCCCTCCTGTTTTGAAATGAGTATCCTAGTGGCATAGACATGAAATAGGAGTTTAAGTATATAATAGTGTAAAGGAAAAGTGGAAAAGAATCTGACCTCACTCCAGACACGACTGTAGCAAGTTGCTTCAGAGGCAATAGCAGTACCAGGAAAGCATGAAGCTGGATTTGTACCTTCTAGCGTTGGCAATCCCAACATAACCTGCAGAAATACATCAAATGCGAAGCATTCATTGGCATAGCTATTCCTTCATGAATGAACTACACTGTTACCTTTGGATGAAGATGTTTAAATAGTCCGATAATGTCAACATTTTCTGCAGAATGTATAATCTGATCAAAAAGACCTGAAACACACATTTACAGAGTTTCAAAAAGTACTCTTGAACTTTGACATAATTATTGTAAAAAGCCCTAATTTGTACGTATACCTTAAAAGGTGACAAGTTCAAAAATTGATGAATTTCTAATTATGCTATGACCAAAATAAAATGCTACTGAACTTATTACATTAGACAAATTTAAGCAAAGTAAACTACCACTAGTGTTGTTCCATGGGATACTTTTATATCACGTCAAGTCCAAAAGGGGTCTTTACAATTCATAACATGATCTGCTCCAATCACAAAAGATTTAATTCTGATAGAGCACACACATAACTAAACTTAAGGTACCAAAAACATGATTTATTAAACAATTATGAAAATATCAGGATGACAAAAATAGCAGGCACATGTACACGCTAAAAGAGAAAAAGCTTGACATGAACATACGAGATATCTCGTTTGTTGCACTGTAAATGTCTAAACAACATGTTTGTCCTTCAAAGGGTAGATAACTGCTGAAACTTTCACATGTGGAAATTACTCACAATAAAGAATTTCTTGCTTCAATTTCAATGCGGAAAACGAATATCTCCACTGCTTTAATGATGCACATGTTTTATCATCAATAGGCTTTGTAATATCCTACAAAAGGATTAACAAATAAGCGTCATCTCATATAATCTAACAAAAAGTATTCATCATAATCTGATTATAGTAACAACATTGCAACATAGGAGAGGAAGGCAAGTTTGCGAACTAGACTGTGTTACCAAATATAGAATTCATATATATAGTTTATGAATAATCAAGTCAAGCAGCAAAAGTCAAAGATGAGAGGTGAAAGAAGAGACAACTCCTTCTGTATTTCTCTTTATAAGATATATAACTTCTCTGCAGGTATTAGAAGGATTTATAAATTAAACTATTTTTTCACTCAATTATTCAGAAACAAAAATAGAATGAAAAAAGTCGGAAATGCATTAAATGTGTCACCTGATGGAAACCAGATATCAGTTTCAAAGAGAGGCTTTCGAAACACCTAAGCACAAAATGAACCAAAAGTATGAGAGCAGAAGTTACATAGTCTTATAAGTAAAGGTTTGCTCATCCATGTACCAGTTCTCAAAAATCTGGGCTGGAATCTCCACAAAGTCAGGATCCAAACGCAACCCCGAAAATCTAGCAAATGATGCCCGGTTGCATATATGGTGAATCTAAAAGTAAAAGGCAATCAATGTGTTTGACAATCAAATATCTATAAGCAAAATCTGACACCCTTGAAAGTATTGAAGATTTAAAAATGCTTGAATGTGTACTAATGTAAGAACCATGGGTACGAAATAAAGGACTCATGAATGATTTCGAAAAGCAATTTGCGATAATAACCACAGGAATGGATGTACGATTATTTATAACTGTCTTCGAACATAGATTGAAAATGATTTCTTGTTTGATTTAAATGGAAACTGCTCATAACTAAAATTAGTAACGGAGATATGTTTAACAGTATTGCTCCAAAAGATTACCAGAATAACTTATCGATAAGCAGAATCTAAATGACAGCATCAATATCACATTGTCAAACATATTGCAATTATAGCAGCTCCTTATATGGAAGTATGGTWAAGTTCTGATGTTACATAAGATAAATCTTACTGAAAGTTAAAGTCACATACCACATGACCAAACTCGTGGAAAAGATTAACCACTTCAGAGAAACGCAATAACCCAGGATGACCATCAACTCCCTTTTCAAACTGCGAAAGAAGCAATGCTACAGGAACCTAGATATAAGAAAATGAGAAACACATAGAGAGAGTATGTGAGAGAGAGAGAGAGATCGTCCAACATTTCAGACAACGGTTATTGTAACTCCTAGATGCCTAAATTTGAACTAAACAATGCCCAGAAAAGAAAGGGTTGGAAAGCAAAAATTTGAATGCAGCTAAAAAAGAATTGATCAATCTACCAGTCTTATACAACTGACTAACGAGCAATTTTGAAGAGCCACCACACATGTATGAGCATATTTTCCTTCCCTGTTTAAGTGCAAGATAATTTTTGTTTCAACTGAGAGCATATTAACTTTTAAAAAAGAAAGTATCCAATAATAGCGAATATACAAACGAACCTGGAGTATATATCTAGGTAGAAATGACCTAGGAGTTCACTGGAGTTTAAATCAAAAACTGAAAAAAGCTGAACATCATGGTGCCAAACCTCTGCATCTGCAATTTCTTCAAATCTTAATCCTTCACCACATGAACAAAACGGATTATTTCATCATCTGTGAGATGAATGAGGGTCAAAAGTCCATGAAGGCAGGAAAGGGCAATTCACAATTACCAAAGAGATCTTGGCATATCTTGAAGATCCCTGACAAAACTAAATTGACAGGAAAGTACTGTTTAACAACTCCAAAGTCCAGATCATATAGCTTTTCTCTGATCTTCTTCACATAGTACAGCAGGTCCTCCATTCCAAAGGTTGATTCTCCTTCCTCCTCCTTCTGAGTCAAAAGAAATCCCAAACTAGTGAAAAGACTAAACACTTATAATTGGCAAGCACCAGCACAAAGACTTTAACTGCAGCTAACCCAGAGGTCAAATATCAAGTCAAACTTCACAAACGAAAAACCAACCTTTAATTCTTTTAAGAGAGTAAGCTCCTCAGAGGCCCTATCAGTTAAGCTGGCAGAAACATTCTCCAAGAACTCGAACACCTAAGGAAATAAAGCACACCCATCAGAAACCATCAGTGTTGAACCACCATTACAGCACGTATGTTATGAGTTTCAAGCACATCAGATGTCATCCTGTTTGATTGTTAAGGGCATGTTCATGAGCCAATTGTCAAACTCCTTATTAGATCATAAGCCACAAGACAGTAAATATATTTGGCTTCCCCTTGCAATAGTCATCTTCAACTTTTTCATGTTGTCTTTTTCTTAGGGGAAGTGGAACATTATCCAAATAAAACAACCATGTCAATCAAGAATGGAAGACCTTCCTAATCAATAAAAATATTGATCTATTGTCTAAAACTTTTGGAACGCTTAAGCCCAAGAGAAGAAGTACCTCATTATTGGCAATGAGACTACTTTTCAAGATCCATGAGACAGCTAACAACCCACCCCCCCCCCCACTGCCACCCAAAACAAAAAACAACCAAAAAAGAGAAGATTGAAAAGATTAACTCTGACACTAAGCATGCACGTTAATTGAAGACCATCAACCAACCCGGTAACACAGAGTACAAGACAAGAAATAAATAACACAAAGTTCCACATACCTTTGAAGACGAATTTGCCATTCTGCAGTTAGTTGAATAATCCGCAAAATTTGCATAGCCAAGCAATCTAGCGAGTTTATGCCTTATTTCAATCTGAATTAGAAAGAGAAAATATTGGCTCAATTGGACTATCAGAAGTACAACACTATTTGACCTTAATAAACTTCTATGCAGTACATCAACAGCATACATTTGCAAACCAATGATAGTAGATGATGAACCTAACAGTGCAAATCATAAATACTATTTTCCTTTTCCTTCTTTATCCAAACAAAAGCTATGCCTTCGGAGAAGAACTTAATTATAAAACTCATGCTAGTTTACACAACTTAAATGATAATGGAAACTCATGCACAAAATTGCAACGAAAAGGAATACACTTCTAAAGAGGTATTTTATTTGGAACTTGCAAACCACATTGAGATGCCTGGAACTAATCTTTTCATGCCTTAAAAGATTAAGAGAAACGAAGTAGACAGAGTTTAAAACTTACAGAAAAAAGTAATACCTAATAAAGAAAGGGTAGTCCAACTATTGTACTAATGCCATACCAATGCTACATGTCAAAGCAAAGGAGTTCAACAAGATACGTAGTCCTATTTTATTACCATTTTTTCTAAAATAGAAATATTGGCTTCACATCTCCTCCCATAAGCCACTGCTACAGCCTTCCTTGTTAATCCTACCTAAAAATGGATAGAGAGACATTAAATTTCTGTAGCACTAAAGTAGACAYATTAAAACTATTATCAAGCAAGAAACATTAGTAAAGATGATGCTCATTCAAGTGATCTTGAGTTTACTTTGCACAGCTCTAAAATTGGCGAAACATGATGACTTTTCATGGTAATCTTGTATTTACCCTTTTCAGCTTCGTCTAAGCTCTGCAAAGAAATAGCAAATGATGATTATGTTTAGATATAATCACTGGTTGAATCCCAAAGATTGCAGAATATTCATTGGAAGCATTTTTGCTTAGGTATTGCTTATAGGCATGTGCAGCGTGTAAACTTATCCGCCAAATTACTTGCTATGTAAGTTTATGCCAAAGTCCAGACATAAAGGTCATAAGTTAGCTTGCATATGCAAGCATAGAGAGACATGTTAAACCTTAAGAAACTCTAATGGTAATCCAGCAAGCTCAATCTCATTGAAAAAGAGAAATGCGCTATCATCATTCAAATTCCGGATATATCGCATAGTCAGTTCTTCCAGTTGAGTCTTCAGACGTTGAAGTTCCCCTCTCTTGGTTAAGGTGAGATTCAGCCCATTACGCTCAAAATCTTCAACCTGTCACTGAATAAAAAAGAATAAATATTTGGCCTGAAGAGCAATTTGGAGCAAAAGAGGAAACGAGACTGGCAGAGAGAGAAACAGAGATAAAAGGCTAGATAAAAATAGAGAAATTTGCGATATCTCAACTAACTAAGGTCTTGTAGATGGTTCCAGAAATAGAACTGACGGATTAACCACTTCCAATAAACAGAAGAAATAATTTTATTTTACCAGATACAAAAAGCATTCAAAAATTGAATATCCCTCCCATACCAGGAACTGAGCATATCGCTTAGCCTCAGAATTCATCCAGTCACCCCTTGAAATAACAGCTTTAACAACACGGTATACATCTTCCCGCCTACTGCATAGCTTGTACAAATTAACATAAATCAGGTAACTTTAACAGTAACAGTTCTGCACACAATTTATGACATCTATATTAAATTGTAACCAAAACAGAAACTGGATTTATTTTATTTAAAAAAAAAACCAAGTACCTCCCTTTGATCTTTTTTTTTTTTTTTTTTGCCAAATTAGACCCCTGCATGCTTTCATAAACAGGAACAGAAAGACATTGCATATGTATCCTTATAGTAAATGTTGCTATCTCCTCACCATGAAGGTCAAAAATTTACTACCAAACCATTTCTTGAAAGATAGAACACTAAGGCTTGTTTATTTTGGGAATCTTTGGATAATGCAAATAGATTAAGGAATTCACAAGAGGCATACACAAGATGAATTTATTCAAAGATCCTAATGTCAATCAACTCTTCTGGAAAGAATATCATGGCAAGCAAATTCAATCAGTGAATTTAACCTTCTCTAAGAGGCTTTCAGATACAGGTTGACATTAGCGCTAAGTCGTTACACCCGTGTTTGTACCACGTATTGCGGTACAGTCACGAGGGGAAGAGCAAATAAGAGAAGGACAAAAACAGTTGGAATCAAATTCCTCATGTTCCAGTATGCCACTCATGGTCAGAAGAGAGCCCATATAGAACTTTGCCCTAAATTTTGTGATCTTGGGAGATGCCCTTTTCTAGCATTTGAAGGTGGGAAAGAAACAATTTAAACAGAAATTGGAAGCTTAATATCATTTCACATAGACTTAGATTCCTCCCTCTCATTTGTTTGGCAAGCCAAGTTGAAATTAGACTTTGGTTATGAGAATGCTGAAAGTCACAATTAAGCAGCAGCTGTATGTCCTCATATTTTACAGCTTTCAATGTTTTTCTTTTGTTATGGCTGTAGAAACAAGCATAAAACAACAATAATGATTGACTGCTGAACCTGCACAAGGAAACATGAGCGTCTATACGTCGTTCAGCCTCAGCACTTGCCTTACGCACATCTTCTGAAGTGGATACTAGTTTTGGGAAGACACAGGACTGCACTAAAGGAAATTGTTGTGCTTCTAATTCTGCTAATGGTAGTATCACGTTTGCATAACTGACCTGCAGATTCAGAAGTATTTAACAAGGAAAATCTAGTAGTGATTGACCAAGCCAAAGTGTTAAAACTAAGATATATGAGATGGCAAATTAAGATAGCTTCTTGGTCAAATGAAGTTCAATTTGAGCTAAAAAGTTATCTGCTTGGACTGCGAAGTTAAATACTTTGGTGCTTTAACTGCGTTCTCCATATGTGAAATCAATATTTTTGATTAAATCATACACGCCATTGCCATCACAGAATTGGAAGGTAAACCTCAATTGACATCCATAATTAAGGAAAGATCATACTCAACTCGACGTCACCGGGTGCCACTTGTTTTTTCTCATTATGCAGAATAACATCACTCGGGGCCAATTGCTTTTTCTCGTTATCAACAATGACACACAACGGAAGAATCATCAGACGAACTATTCCAATCACATAGTCAGTATTACCTTGTCAAGAGGAGTCGACGCGACTGCATC
Source organism: Rhazya stricta (assembly GCA_001752375.1). Lineage (NCBI taxonomy): Eukaryota > Viridiplantae > Streptophyta > Magnoliopsida > Gentianales > Apocynaceae > Rhazya > Rhazya stricta. The sequence goes on from MEJB01000051.1 coordinate 4,465,677, forward strand.
ATGAACCTTCCTCGACTTGGCAATTATTCTGTCTGCCAATCTCAAAATTTCCGTAGCAGACAGATTTATATGCACATTCGACCCCCGAACCTCTGAATCTTGGAAAAGATAAAACTCAAACTCATAAATCTAGGAAAAGAGGAAAATAAATTATCCATTGAAATAAACAGACAATCTACAAATTAACTAAATCATCTACCTCTTACTTTTCCCAAAAAAAATAAATTAAGTAATAACTCAGAAAAATCTGAAAACGAATGAATATATTTAAAGCATGCATAGTAAACCTTTGTTTCTTCGATTTTTGCTGCGAGAGTTGATTACAGAGATGGCGAAGTTGACTGCAATCGCCAGAAGAGCAGCTCCTCCGGTTAGAGCTATTAGATGACCATTCCTTCTATCTCTCTTCTCCTTATCGGACGCCATTTGCACTCTCTCTGTGTTGCTGAGCTGCTTAAACGGAAAATCCAAAGTCACAAAACCCTCTCTTTTCTCTTTCTCTCTCCCCTTCAGCAAATGGCAAAATGCGAGGGAAATTTGCGAAGAAGCTAAGGGCGGACTCAGAGAAATTGTCCTTCTAACGTCCGACAAAACTTCCACGTCAGCAATAATATTAGATCTTCGGACAATTTGGACCGATTTATTGGGCTCCTGAGGAGGTGCCAAGACCCTGTTTGGATCCTTGCAATCTGTATTACTGACATGGATTACGGTGTTCCTTTCTACTATTCATCAGTGAGGTAGATCTTTCTTGAGTAATAGAAATGAATTTGTATATTAAATTCTTTTATAAATTTGAACTCAAAAAATATATTTTATATGATCATAGGAAGTGTGTTTTAAAGGGGGGGAAAAGTGTAAATGATCGCTCAATTATTGATGTTCTTTTTAAAAAATGTCACTAAATTCTTTTTCAAATTATTCTACTGAGAATTAATTGATTATGTACTTCAACTATTTATGATTCTTTGTAAATATTCTTGAAATTTTTGAAAATTTTTTTAATTATTTATATCCCTCATCTAATTATGAAACTTTATAATTATWCGTGACCTTTTTTATTTTTTACTTATTTATATTTCTCATATAATTACGAATTTCTTTAGTATACTTGAACGGTTTATGCACCTCAACAAATGATAAACTTGACAATACAAGACTTGTGTACCCTAAATAAAAGGCATGCGTAAGGCGCATGAATTGATCCATCATATTTTGCCCCGAAGAGTTGTGGCGGGGCAAAAACATATCAACCTTTTTTAAATCACCATCTGCACCTCAAGCAAGTCTTCGCGGTGGAATTCAATGGATCCACTCACGTGCCTTTTATTAAATGACATAAACATATTTTAAGATTAATTTTATCATCTAAAAGTCATTTAAAGAAGTTTTGGTTAAAATTGGGGAGGGAAAATGCTTTGATATGATAAAATTGACCTCAAAAGACGTTTGTGCATGTACCAAAATAAATTTCGAATCTAATTAAAAGACAAGAAATATAGTGACAAATGTATAATTTATTGATATTTGAGGGAGTGAAGTACAATCTCTGAAAAGTCAAATCAAAGTTAAATATGTCTTTTAATTCTTCTCCTGAATATGTTTGCCTTAAAAGTCGAATCTTTATCTACACCAATGAGGAAGCTTGAAATTTCTTCGATGAACGATGACGGATCCAACAATTCGCCGCAAAAGTCGAAGCTTCCCATCCAACAATTTGCTGCAAAAGTCCTAAGCAACCATCTTATTGGACTTCTTATATTGGCTTGATCCAATAGTTTATTTGGGCCGCCAGATGTTACAGGAGTCTCTTGTCTAGTATAGGTCTTGAGATCCTATTAATATCGAACTTGGATGTTCTAACTCATAAGGCACTCCGAAGCTTAATTTAGATTCTATTAATAAATAATGCAATTAATATGAGATTAAGAGAGACATTAAATATGAGAGAGATTCCAACCTGTAATAAATGGTGTTTATTGTTCTAATAGGCTTAGGAAGTGGAGGAATATTCTATCTAGCGATGTGAGACTCTHTCCCAATAGTGCTTTGAGGCTTTTTGTGCCTCGAGTACATCTGCACTTTCTAAGAAAAGTATAGCACATGTACCTTACCTTGTTGTATCCGATTTTCTAGCAATATTGTGGCATTTCGGGTTTTCTCCTTTCAAAAACCAACATGTGTATCGCATTGAGTATTAACGTGTATGTGAACTTAAACTATGTGCATGATTACTCGGACGCTATCCTTTCTACAAAAAACCATGCGACTCAAGGAGAAAAATATCTAGATAAGTGGTCGAGAATAAAGGAGATCTCATTTGAAAAAGTGCAATAGAAAAGAAAAAGGAGAGCAAAGTAGTGTTGTGAAGAGGAGAAGAAAGAGGATAGTGAGTTTCAAACAAACGTGTACGTCATCTTACCATAAAAAATCGAAGATATATCTAGGCATCTGATTCAATAGAGGAACTAGTAGAGGGCTCATGGTCGGTAGTTGGGAGCCCTGAGGTCGGGGTTTTGGTGGGGGAGTGGAATACGATTCTCAGGGGGGTTTAGGTAATGGAGGGGAATTAGAAGAGAGTGCATCATCTGTATGCAGCTTGGATAGCGTAGAAAAACATGGCGGCAAGTTGGTAAGAGAGGGGTTTTTCAATAGTGAGGGTGATGGCAATATGTGAGGTATTTGGTGGGGTCATTTTTTTATAGACTTTCCTGAGATAGCTGAGGATGACATTAGTCTACTTACTTTGTATAGGAGATCGTTAATAAAGAGTGCTCGGGAGGCCAAAGCAGGCAAGGGGTAGGGGTATTAAGGTGAGTGGGAGTAGTAGTCAAGTAGCATTCCATGTTCGAGGAAGTGAGCTCGAGCTAAAAGGTAAAACATCTTGAGGTAATGTGCATTCCATGCTTGGGCGATCATACACCCTTCGCAATCTAGGAGTTTGAAGCTATCATTTTCATTATTCTTGGCTACGATATAAGGATCTTCCCAATTTGGATCGACCTTGCGGGTGCCTTCGGTTCTACTGACTTCATTTTCGTGGCACAAGGTCACCTATAGTGAGTGTAGTTGGGTTGACTTTCTTGTTATATTTTTTTGCGAGTGCTTGCTTGTATGATGGCAAAAGTTTCTCAACGCAACTCTTCAAGCGTCACTAGGTTTTCTGCTAAAAAACAGTCATTAGTGTCAATGTCAAAACTTTTTGTTCGAAGGCTGAGTGTTCATACTTCCACGGGAAGGACGACGTCTGTTCCAAAACATAAAGCAAAAAAAGATTCCTCAGTTCTCAACTGTGAGGTCATTCTATGAGACCAGAAAATGTTAGGAAGTTTGTTAGCCCATCTTCCCTTGTGTTCATCTAACCGTTTCTTGATACCGAGTATGATTGCCCAACTCGTAACTTCAGCTAATCCATTAGTTTTTGAATATCTAACTGAAGTGAACTTGTGGTCGATTTGGAGGTCATTGTAAAAAATTTCGAACTTTGTGGCATCAAATTATTTTCCATTGTCAGTGATTAGGATTTTAGGGATACCATAATGGCAGATTATATCATCTCGGAAGAATTCGTTGACCTTTCTCATTGTGATAGAGTTCAATGCCCAGGCTTCCACTCATTTAGTGAAGTGGTCGACTGCCACTATGATGAACTTTCGGTTACCTGATGCTTCTAGGAAATGGTCGGCCAAGTCTGTTCCCCAWTGGGCAAACACTAAGGGGTTACTCGTRCATCGTCAATTCACCCATATATATATGTCTTCATATTTAATTGGGTACAATATTAAGCAGAGSCATCTCCCATGGGGAACGGCGAATCGATTTTCTTTAACAATGAGTTCAACTTAGATAACAAAAATAATGAACCAACAATTAAATTTAAACAAGGAGACAATTAATTATAGAACACTAACTTCAAAAATAAACTTCTCAATAGAACAAGGTTCTGCTTAAGGTAATTAAATTCACACTAGTTCAAGCATTTATTCATTGACCCAATAGTTTACTCAATTTTCACAAGTAAATTAGTTATAGTTGTCAAAGAAAGCTTTAAACAACTAATTTCTCCTTAAGTGTCAATAATTAAAATGAAAGTCTTGTTAATTGTCCCCTAATCAATAGACAACCCCAAAGATAGCACAGATTTAATGTATCGACAACATTAAGAATATAAACTCAAATAGCAGGTTTATTAAACTAACCCGTTTTCCCCCTTGACAAATCTCACTATGATAGTAGGTGAAATAATGTCACTTTGCCACTCGGTTAAACCACAACAAATGATTATTGGATTTGTCTGGTTAAACTTGCTATAAGCTATTAGACTTAGCAAAATATTTGCACATAATATTCAATCAAGTCAAGTACCATTAATAATAATTACTAAGAACAACAAATACTTGTTATTAATTGAGTATATAAAAACACTTATATCTCAAAGTTGAAGTAAACTAGTGCTTCATTAATCCTCAACCAGAATAAAAACTTAGAAACAAAACATATTTCGAAGATAAGATAATAAGATGGAGGAGCGGTGATTTTTTATGCCCCCTACCTCTCTTGCGTTCTCTTTATATAGATGCTAGAAACAACAAGAATCCCTCCATTATCTAAAAAAAGAACTAATTCAAATATTTAAAACCTAATCTAATAAAGAAAGCTAATGTTTAAATATCAAATTACTAATCACTAGTGATATATATCTAAAAAAAATCCTACGTAGATGATAGGAGTTTTCCAAAATCCTACTTGAAAATAATTCTCCAAATTCATCCATCCACGTGCTCACGCAGTAGATATTGTGCACTTTTAAATTTTACCTCAAATTATCCCAATAACGCCTCCTTTTCTTCCACTACCATCAAAGAGTCATAAATAGATAAAATATCAGTAAAACACATAACTAGTGCAATAATTATGCTCTAAAGTCCATCAAGTATCCACAATTATTCAATTAATTTGAATTCTATTAGTTACTAAGGCTCTGGCATTCAACCAAAGGTAAATAATTTGTATTCAAGTGTACCGGCACTTGGGCATTTTTGTACAAGTTCTTTGCATGTGCTTCCATGGTTGGCCAATAGTACCGTGTTCGCAAGATTTTTCTAGTCAGACTTCGAGCTTCGCTGTGTGTGCCGTAGATGGAAGCGAGGGGTTTATTCCTCTAGGAACATAGGGCAGTGTTAGTAGCAAAATTATTGACAAACATGTAAAAAAATAGTGTTTCATTAGACATAGGTACGGTGAGGATAAGTGGTCATGCTAGTGATTCCTTAAGCTTATCAAAAGCTTTTTGGCATTCATCATTCCACTCGAAGACAGTTGAGTTCACAAATTGAAATTAAATAATTACTTAGGTTTCATTGGATAAAACTAAAGTTCACAAATCGAAATTCAAATACTCTTTGAGGTTGAAGTGTAATAAGTAAATGAATTTGTAATATTGAAATTTTACTTAGGTATGCTGAATTTGAGGGTTGAATTTGATTAAAACATTAGATAATTAATTTAGTAAAACTTTAAATAATGTCATTTTTTACACTTTAATTATTTTCTTTCTTGAAATTTATATATACAGCCAATCTATATTGATCAGTAGTTCAAAAAAATTTCTAAAAATAATACATGAGAATATGGTAAATTTTGTCCAATAAATTAAAAAATTGTAAACCCCCGCATCTTAATGTATTAATTAAGAAGTGTTAATTTTTTTAGTGCAAAGGGGACTCGTCCATATATATATATATATATATATATATATAGACAAAAACGTTACGGGGAAGGCCAAAAGTGTAGAAGTATGGTGGCTTGCCTCGGTAAATAATATTTAAATATTTAAATTTATAAAGTAAATTGAAATTTTTTTAAATAATTTGAATTTCAAATTATGTTATTAATTTATCTTAAAACTAATAAAGAACTATTTTCCTAAAATTAAAAATAAGTGACTTTAAAATTATTTGTTTTAAATTTAATAGAATAATTTCTAAATTTTTAACCATTCATTTTGAAGTGTTGAATTACATTATTATTATTATTTTATTAAATCAATTTTGATGTCTCGAAAGTTTTCAACATATTCTTCCGTTTTAAGTCTTAATCACGTAAAGTACTTGACCCGGAGGTAAGAAGACTAGTGACGTATTTGATGACAACCTCAGCTGCCCACATTTTCATTTTCCTAACCTTTTCGCGTGTTTGGACTAATGACATGATGATTTTACGAGCAGGTCCCTAGTGTTGCACGACTGCATCAATATGGGCTGAAAATTTTTTTTTATTGTATAATATGACCCCCCAATATATAAGTATTTAATATTTTTAAATGCATCCACACATAAAAGTCATGGACTCATAAACACATAACTTATATGCATGCATACATTTTTTTACAAATATTTTAAAGTACGTAGTAAATCATATGAGGATATTTAGTCAATTTTTTAAAAGATATTTACATACATTTTTTAATAGAAATGTGNGTAGTAAATCATATGAGGATATTTAGTCAATTTTTTAAAAGATATTTACATACATTTTTTAATAGAAATGTGGCGAAGTATTATTATTATTTTTTTTGAGGGTAAGGTGACAAAGTATTTAAATCGGTGCTAGAGTTTGAACTGTAATTAGAATATAACTTTAATGAGACTTTAATATTTAGAATATTATGTCTTTTCGGAGAGTTTTTCAATTTAAGAATTTATTAGACTTAAATAAACTTAAAAGATATATACGTAATATTTAATCTCATTATCAAAATATCCTATTAGTCCTAATTCCTATTTTGATGTAGCGGGAAAAAAGTTCTAAAGCTTTGAAGATATCTTTATCTTCATATATGTATATTCGAAACGAGTTCACATATTAATTTATATAATATTATTTTTTTAACTAATTTTTTAAAATAAATAAAAAAGCAAATAGTATAATTATTATATGGGGCATAAAATGTAAAGATGAAATAGCTACCCTTAGCTCGTTTTTTAAAATAAACAAAAAAACAGATAATATAATTATTACATGGGATATAAAATGGAAATATGAAAATAAAAAAAAATAGATGTTATTATTGAAGATCAACTCGTGAATAGTAAAAATAGTTAAGAAATGAAATTTGAATTGGATAAAGTACTTAGTTAGAGTAAGTTCATCACTAATGCATTTATAGTTGAGATAATTAAGGAAACTAAATCTTAAATTTATTATTCACCAACAAATTTTTTTTTCCTTTTCTCTAAAAATAAAAAATAAAAGAAAAAAAGTCATTTGACTATGTAAAATGGTAACTCGATGTGGGTAAACTCGGAAAATTCGGTATCGGAGTTGTCCTCCCGCCACGCCTTTTGTAAGAGAAAGCGTGACAATTGCTTTCCTTACACGTGTCAGTCTTCTTTACCCTCCTTCTCATTCCAGTCCTCTCCTAAATTGAAGATTTCTCAATTTCTTTTTCCTTATTCTCGTTGCCCATTCTCTCTTTCCCTCACTTTTACGTCCTCCTCTTCTTCTTCCTCCTCTCTAATCTGTATACAGGTTTTCTCTTTATTAATTAATCTCCTCCTTCCCCTTTATCTCTCTGGTCTCCTCATATTCTCCCTTTTTTTTTTTTCTCCTTATTTTCGGAAATCGATCGACAGGGGTAGTTTTCTCCATTGTCAAGATTCAGCGAGATTTCCTAATTGCGTCGGTATTTTGTATTTATCCATATTATCTGTGTCATAAGCTTCTGTATCGCTTTTCTGACGATTGCGTTTTGGGGTAGGTAAATTTTTTTTAACCACGTTTTTTAATTGATTATTAATCTGAATTGTTGATTGTTGGATTAGGTCTACCTCATTCTTTCTGCAACCCTAGGTTACACAGTATTTTTTGTGTATATAGTCCGGTTTTTTTAGTCAATTTATTTGATTTTAACATACTATAGGTACTATTAACCAATTTTTAGGGTTCTTAACGAGAAACTCAGTGAAATTTTTGGTTGCGTTGTTTTAGTTTGTCATCCAAAATCGAGGGTGTTCTTGTTGAATCCTYCATAATTTAGTTCTTCTTATTATAAGGCATTTCAAGAAAAAAAAAGTGAAAAAAGGAAAAAAAAAAAGGAAAAAATATTTTTTTGGGTTTTCCTTTCTATTCTTTGTAGGTTTTTCCAGTCGGGTAGGGAAAACTAGCAAAAATTCTGGACTTTGTGAGAGAATTGAGAATGGCATTGAACTACTCTCATCGGCCTATTTTCCCGGCTCATTTGGCTGAGGATAACTTGATTTCTCCAATGAGGATTGTGAATGGTTATCTTGTCGAGGGTGTTCCTGAGAAGACTGGGGAGGGATTTGCTAGACCACGGCATGGGACCCGTGAAATTGATGAATGCSTTGATTGCGGGAGGGATAGAGTTGACAGTAGTTGCTCTCCTGATCCAACTTCAAAGGACATCGTCGACCTTTTGCCTTCTGATCCATTTGGAATGGACATAAGCACCACCTTCACGGCCATCACTGGTTGGCTTGGGCATTTGGAAGCCGATTATGGAGGCGGGGCAAGGAACAATGTTATTCCGGGCAATGAGGATTATGGTTTGTTTGCAGGTTTTAATTTGATTTGGAACAATGCTATGAGGTTCCAAGCTTTTCCTGGAAACATTCATGCCGGAAGGAAGCTTAACATGACTGAGCAGGTGAATCTATATCCTATGGGGAGAGATTCTGGAAGTGCATTGGCTCATTATGGTTTTGGAGCCCCCACTAACCAGGGAAACATGAGCAGCAATAGTGAGAGTAGCAAGAACCTGGGAATTGAGGGGAATTTTGGGGGTCATGAGTCCAATGGCAATGAAGATAATGGAGCTCCACATGAAGCTTTGATTTTTGCTCTTGGTTATCTGGGTGTTAAGGATTTACTATCAGTGGAAATGGTTTGTAGGTTACTCCGGGACACGGTTCAAARTGATCCATTATTGTGGAGGAGGTTCCACATTGAGAAGCCTTTGAATGAGAGGATCACTGACGACATTCTTCTGCAATTGTCTAGTAGAGCACAGGGTAACTTGCAGTGTTTGAGCTTGTTGGAATGCACCCGCATTACTGATGATGGTCTGAGGCATGTACTTGAATGTAATCCCCGGTTGAATAAGGTCAGCATCTYCTCTGTCAATCTTTATGGTTTTCCTGCATCATTCAATTATGAAATTATATGCATCTAAATTTGATAAATTGATATAGTTAGTGTTTGGCCTCTCAATTGCATTTTTTATGTTGTTATGATGAATACTGCAACTTTCACTAGGAATTTTGTCCCCCCCCCCCCCCCCGGGAGGGCAGATAATCTGTAAGGTGTCTTTTAGATTCACCAGTTTATGGCATGCAATGGATGCACATATTCTTTGCAAGTATATTGAATTTGTAGTACCCATTTATTAAGAATTGGAAATTTTCTATGTTCTTTCAATTTTGCATGGTCAAATTATGTTAAAGTATGTAACTTCGTTTCGTRTGTATTTTTCAAGTTGGGTGTTTGCGTAGAAGTAATTGATCTGCTTCAATAAAAGTTGGTATTATGCAATACTGCAGATATTGTTATTGCAYAAGTTAGCATGCATTTTGGACTTGTAATGTATTGGTTCACTAACTACTAGTAAACTATGAGCATGTATTGGTTCATTTTATCTGTAGTCTGCTTCAGTGAATATAGTTGATAGGATTATTTAGGTTGCACGAGATGCCAAAAGATTAGCATGCAAATCTTCATACTGCTTTTCGATACATGAATGTTATTACAAAACTCCATCTACCAAATGGTTTCTTAAAAGTACATTTTTGTTGSCTGTTCATTAGGAGAGTTGTTTATTCCATAACAACAATATATTCCTATTTATTGATGTTTTCATWTYTTTTYC
>MEJB01000051.1:4475594-4536899 GCA_001752375.1 Rhazya stricta
AMYTYYWAAWTWAAWTTTWRRAWTTTTTTATGCAGCTATATGTACCAGGCTGTACAAGAATCAGCATTGAGGGCATTCTTAGTATTTTAAGAGCCTTTAACAAAGGTTCCCAAGGTATAAGGTATCTACGGATTGGCGGGCTTTATGGTGTTACACATGAACATTTTGAGGAATTGAAACTCCTCTTAGGTATGAAGGAACAACCAAAGAAAGAGGCTCACAAGCCACATTTTTATATCCGGGGAAACATCTATTTGTTTTGTGAAGATGATGATCGTGCTATTGATGTTGAAGTATGTCCGAGGTGTCAGAAATTGAGGATGGTTTATGATTGTCCCGTTGAGGGTTGTCAAGTGAAAGATCAAACCTCTAATCCATGCAGGGCTTGTGCACTCTGCATAGCCCGCTGTATTCAATGTGGCAAGTGTATCAATGACAATGAATATGAAGAGACATTCTGCTTGGAATTGCTTTGCGCGGATTGTTTGACCAGGTAAATATTGTGCAAGGATGGAAAGGGTAAAAGGATTGGGTGTACTGATAATAGTATTCTGTGTTGGCTTGGGATGATTATGGGTGCCTGTTATGTAATGCTTGGACTGTTTCTTGTATACCTAAATACGTCATTTAGTTGTAACAATAGAGGGAAGAGGAGGAGGGGGGAGAAGAAGACTTAAATGCAGATCTGTTTGCGGGTTTGGCATCTGTGGATCTAGAGTTATCCCTGCTTGGTCCTCGTGAACACTGCTCTCACCGTGCTCCCGTTTGTTTAGTTGCAGTTGATGTTGTGCTGGTTCTTTTAACACGACTATTCAAACATATGCTTAAATCTCCTTTGACATTGGAGACTTTAAATTATTTTTTGAAATGTTGCGTCATAGTCTGTTCGTTAATTTGTTTTGTAATCTTGAAATGAACGACTTTGTATTTGAATCATCCGAGGATAGAGATTGTGTTACAATATTTAGAGAATGTGTGACAATATTTGGTGTTGTAATGTAGTTTCTATTAACTTTGTAGAGTAGTGGTTGTGAACTCTACCAAAGAAATTGCTCAGATAAAGTTGTTAGCTAGTTTATATATGGGCACTCTGTCTGTACTGACTTGTGTTTGGCAACCCTGATAAGTAGATGGGTGTATTGAGGATCATATATGAAGTTTGGTACATTTTCCTTAAAAACCTTCTGAATGTGCTATGTTTCGCGTGCATATTTTCCTTCATCCTCTATTAGGATTAATGACACTATTTGCTAGATACCATGTTTATATGTATACCTGCAAACAAGAAGACTTGACATGTGCAGATTTAAAATGATTTATACCTTAAAAACAYGAGTAGGAATTGAAGTGCTATAAGGTCGTCAATTAACCATTTAGTTTCTCCCTGAATTGGCCCTGCTGCAAAGAAAACTGAAGTGAAATTAAGAATTAGTGGCATTGATGGAATAAATAAGGTCTCTTTTGATAAAATTCAAGATATTGAAACCTAGAAYTAGTGATATCGATCGAATAAGTAAAGCATCTGTTGATAAAATTCAAGTTTGAAGATAAAAATGTGAACAKTGAAATTCAAAAATTTTGTTAAACTTTCGAAAACTGAAACGGAGTGCCAGATTTGGTTAAATCATCTAATAATTAACTTAGCAAAATTTCGGATGCACCTATTTTTACACGTTTATTTTTTTTTATTTCTTGATATTTATATCAAAATTAATAATTAAAATTAATGTATACATATGAATGAAGAATAAAATGAAATATCATTTTATAATAAAAATATTATTAAACTCATATAGATCGACATATCATCAGATAATATTTGTAAATCCTCCACCAAATCTATTAAAAGATATATTATATTCAAATTAAATTATCAAACCATTTTATTAGAATAAAATCTCCATATAATGTTATTATACAGTTGAATGGTAAGAAGGGTATAAACTTCTGAATGAAGCAATGCAATTTGTTTGTAAAAAACATATGATTGTTCTAGAAGAGAACAAAAAGTGAAACTAGGCTTGTTAAGATCAAGAAAGAAAGTTTGCAGATGAAGTGGAAGTTGGGAWAAAGAACTTCAAAAGGTCTTTTTCTTGACCTCATCCAATCTGATGCAAAGACTGTAATCTTCTGAATGTTTCCAGAACCATTTCTGTAGCAAATGGCAGTGAGAAAATGAAAAAGAAATGGAACCAAAATGAATGATGGGTTCTTCTTCTTTTGATATGAACAAGTAAAATCAAATCATATGCACAATCCTCAGTTAYGATTCACATTTCTCACAAAGGGGGAATTTACAACTGAAGAATATGTTACAAACAGAATACARAAGCCAGTCCTAATCACATCATCATGATCATGGGAAACAAAGCGAAAAACAATGAAGATTTTTGAGACCTGAAAATTATAAAAGAGTAGTAATTATTTCTGAGATTTCTTTGCAAGGCTTTTAATCCAACTTAGGCTCCAGATCTTCTTCCCCGTCTTCCCCCCCTTCCTTGCTTCCTTGCCTTTYTTCTTCTTCTCATCTTCAGTATCAGCATGTAAGGGTTGAGGATCCCACTGGTCCGCCCAAGACAGGCCTTCAGAATTGTAAATATCCATCTCGATTTCGATCTCCCTTGTCTCTCCTCACCGCTTTCACTTTGCATTTTTGCAGGGAGACCTCGAGATTGGAATTAACTCAGAGGGAAGATGKATGAATCAATGGCGCACCTAAATTTATGCCTATTTGACGAACTCTTCTCTCTTTCTTATCTATTATGAACCAGGAGATAGTAAAGGCAAAGCCTCTGGCCTCACCGAGAAAGGTGGCTTGACTTGGCTCCTACGTACATTACTGCCCAGAAGAGTTGCCACGAAAAAATTACCATATAAGGACCATGTGCGCGTAAATGTGGGTCGTTGGGGTTCTTCCAGTCATGGTCACCTGTCCATTATAGGGGTATTCAACTCATGGCTTTAGAGTTCTTTAATACCTTATTACCCTTAGAACTTGATGTGAAATCTGTTTTCCATTATTCACTATACCATTTCGTGCACCTTCTTTGTGATACATTTTAAGGTTATATATATATATATTTAGTTTTCGTGTAATAAATAATGATAAAATGTAATTATAAAATATACTAAATATTTTTAACTCAATAAAATTTAAGTTAAATATATCTTTTGACATCAAATGTTTTAAAATTTATTTGATTTTTAAATTTAAAATGTTAAATTAAATAGTAGTATATCGTTTGACTTTTAAAATTATTAAAATTTTGAGCGTTGATTCTGAAATTTAAAATGTTAGATGGATATTACCTTCTTTCGGTAATAGAGGCCATTTTACACATATAGACACATATGAATATTGATGAATGCAATAATATCTTTTATCAAAAATTTCTAATATTTCATTCCTCTATTTTTTTAATTTTGTGAATTCAAGATTAATTAATTATCACTTCTCCACTCTCTTACTCTTATTTCTAAATAAATTCTCAATTTAATGCTCTTAAATAAATATAAAAAGAGTCAAACAAATCAATTTTTAAAAGCATATGAATAGAATAAAATTGAAATGTTACTTTTTTAATCTTYGTAAAGTGACTTAGATTATATTTGGTCTAGGATTACAATGAAATAAAACACGCTTTATCAACGTAATAATCATTGTCTTACACTTACATCCAAACATAGATCAACTCTTGGATGTAAAATTCATTTGTTTTATACTCACAATTAAACAATCTCTTTTATAATTAAAAAATATTTTCTCCATTTCCACCAAAATTCAAAAGCAAATAATAAAGAATATTCATTATTCACTTTCAAATAATCTCATAGTAACACTTAAAATTAAAATTTTTATTATTTTAACTCATCTTTCCCAACTTCAATCCAAACAACATTTTAATAAAAATATATTTACAATCAAACAATAAATTTGTATTTTAAATTTTTTCATTTTTCACCTTTTTTAATTAAACGATCTTTCTACAACTTAATAATATTAATTCCTCAAGTTCTAATTCAAATATAATCTTATATTATTACAAAAATATTATTATTAAAATGAAATAATACTACATGAGTCCACATGTCACGTAGTGTGAAAGACAGTTGGGTCTAGAACACTTGTCCTCTGTCTTTGCTTTCCCTCATTACCTCTTGCATACATCCAAACTTCTGCCAAACTTCTCCGACATCATCGTCATCTTGCTCTATTGAGGTCTTTGTTTGTTCTTCATCCTCGTCCTTATCTAGGGATGGTAGAAAGTAATATACACTTGTATTTTCATATTTGGCATATTACCTTTAATTAAATCCTTTTAAATTTGATATTTTTCACAAAAGTTAAAGAAAAGATTTATGTCAATGGACAGGGCAACAAGTAGTATTCGTCTAGGTCGATCAACCTTCCAAGGATTCTGGACCCAAGGGCTTGACTTCACAACTTACATATGCATAAACAGATGAGTGCCATAGCACATTCAGACCTAAAAGTGGATCATCCCCATCGTTTCACTAAACTGAAACAATCATTTGGAAAACCAAAAAAAAATGAGGCAAAAGCTTGAGTTAGAGATCAAGTTTCAGCTACATCACTTTGAGAGTCTGCATCGTCATCTGAAGATTCATCCTTCTGATGCTCTTCTCCACCAGCATTCAGTTTGCTCTTTTTCTCTTTCTTCCTCTGCTTTTTCTTTTGTCGCTTCATACGCTTTTTTGCTGTACGCTCCTCTGCAGCCTTAAGTCTTTCTTCCCTTCTCATATTGAATTCAGCAACTTCTTTCCTTTTCTTATGGTCAACTTCCATCCTTGCAAGTCTATCTTGTTCTTTCCTTCTCATTTGCCGATACTACCTCAAAGAAGGTGCACAGACAAGTAAAACCTTGGTCATAATTAATATAAAACTAAAATTTAGAAACCCATAAATGAAAGCAGAAACCAAAAATCCAAAGTTGTTGGTTGTASTGTGCAAAAACACTTTAACAATGGCCAAATTGATCTTTCTTTGGACAAGTAGAACAATAGGGAATGGAATTGAAAAAGGTTAGYAACCTTTTCTACCCTCCACATTCAATGAAATACATACAGCCATAYCCTCAYGGCAATACCTCTATAAATTTTCTCCCCTACAACCAAAAACCACATGATAAAACTTCTGCTTATTCACTTATCAACTAAATGCATAATTATCACATGATCATATATCTAAAAGCAATGAAAACTAAAATTTTGTTTGATGCTCGTCTCAAAAATTTATCTTGACACGAAAATGTAATGCAGGTCCAGCTTTCCTTCCATTAGACATACTATTATTTGCAATAAGAACATGGAAAGTCCTAGGGTCATAGAGTCRTAGTGTTGAAAACTTTTAAACATGAAATTGCAGCTAAAAGTACAACAGAACTATTGCAACTTGGAAATCTTCTTTAAAAGACACTGCATAAATCAGAAAGAGAAAGAAGTAATTGAAAAAGAGATCTTCTCAAAATTCTTCGGTAGAGGTGCCATTTAAATCTCAATGGCCAAAATCAGATTGTTTAATTTTATTGAATATGGTAATTCGAGGCAATTAGAATACATGCATTATACAATTCCGAACTCCATCTTTGATCTAAAAGTTAGGCCTTCTCAAGTTCATACATCTTTCCTTTTCCTGCACTTGCTTTAGTGATATTGTTTAATCTCGCAACTACCAAAATTTAGGCTATTTTTTTTTTTTTTTGGGTAAATAACTACAGGATTGCCCTTGTTTAGTTACTCAACTGCAAGGGTGAATTAGGCAGAAAGGAGTCAATAGATACCTTTCATATTCAACATATCTAAAGCAATTTTAATGCCAGATCTACTAATACTAACCAACCAACCATCTCTGCCAATATCATTTCAATTTTCTTGCTATCCTACCATCCCCACCAATATCATTTCAATTTTCGTGCTATCCTACCACCTCCACATCTCATCATGAAGAAACAATGGTTACTACTGAGGTCTATTTCACCAACTTAATTGCAACACAATCATTAAGTCTATATTGTATAATATTCTTTTATACATTGCAATTGTAATAACTGTGTCCAAGCAAAAATTTAAAAAGTGAAAGATTAGTCTACATCTTTCTCTTCCTTTACAATAAAATATCGTTCTAGAGCATCTTATGGCTCAGAATAGAGGTTCTTGCTAGAGTATTTGGCTACACTGAAGTGCACGGGTATCAGTTATGTATAATAGAGAGAAGAACGAGTGGTAGACCCTTCAAAGCATGGAGACTTGGTTTTTTTGGTTGAATTCTTCTCTAATGATGAAAACTATAACTTGGGAGGAGATGGACAATCTGGATTATCAAATCCTGATTCCTGATTCTGTAAGTTAGACAAGACATGGTTTGGCTTTTATATTAATCAGAATAGACCAATTCAGAGGTGCACACCCTTACAAGAAGTTTCAAAACACTCTCCCTTCTTGACCACCAAATTGATTCTCTCAGGTGCTAGACAATGAATCTTTAAGAATGTGATTATCCTCATAACCCGAATACTCAGAACTTCCTCTGGTGTTTCTCARTAAATCTCACCACCAATTTGCTAGTTCCCCGATTCTTAAAACCTTAAATTAACAAACCATTCTCAGTTAACATCTCCCTTATAACTCATCAAAAGACAACCAAAAGTATTGGAAAGTCTTAACATTGACGTTGGCGAAACTGATCAGAGCACATGATATTATCCCTCAGAATCTAAGCATGCCCACAATACTCATTTCAAATAATGCAAACTGATTTAGAATGGAATCATTAAGCAGATGATTGATATCTCTGCTCCAAATTGTTTAGTTCATTAATCAATACCTGATGGAAATCACCTGAGCCAGAACCGGCAGAGCTACCAGAGGTATTGCTAACACGAACCGGGACACATTCAATAATACGGCGGAGTTTGACCTCAAGATCTTCCTCTTCAGGGTTAGGAGCAGGTGGGGTGTACTCTACTAGAGCAGTGGATGATGAAATAGCCGATGAAGGAGGTCGAGGCGGCTTCTCCGTCGACACTATCTGTAAGTCTCCGGCAGCAACTGAGGTAAACTTACCCCCGGATGACGACATTATCTCTGTATCTTAAAACCCTAAACTTGAGATTGTTCTGCAAATTTCACATTTAGCTCAGCACCGTCAACGAAGGAGGTCGGGGAAGGGAAGAGAGCGAAAGAAGGTGGGCAGTGGCAAAGGAGATAGACGAAATAGAAAAGAGCTCTAGCGGTTTAGAGGAGGAAGGGAGTGGTGATAGAGCACCACCGGCGAGGCTGCGGAGGACGGTCGCTGAGGCAGCCTAGTTGATTCGGGGAAGGAGGAGCTTTTGCTTTTCGGCTATTTTCTCGGGAGGTTTTCCCCAACCTCATTAATCCATTTTCTGGACGAATGCAATTTTCCATAAAAGTTTGACTATTACCTTTTAAGTCCTTAAACTATTTAAATTTTATAATTCAACTATTGAACTTTTTTTTTATCGAGGAAAAAGAATTATAAATTTAAAATCGATAAACTCTTATTTCGTATATTTATTTGGAATAAATCTCCAATTCAGGGAACTTTTTTACAAAAAGAATGAAAATATTTATTAATCATTAAAATAAAAAAAATTACAATAATCCTTGAGGGAAGATGATTTTTTCCCCCCCTTTCGCAAAGCATTTTGTTGTGTCATTGCCAAATCCAAGAAGCAGCTTCCCTAAAGCATATATTCCAAATATGCTTTCCCCTTAAAATATCATTAATTCGCTAATCCATTTCTTATTAACAACATAAATTTTGAATATAGAATGAAGAAGGTATCATCACATCCCGCGGCTCACTCATAATGTGCAATCTGATTTCAAAATCCTAATGGCAGATATTACACAAGCGAGACTCCATAATTGTGATATAGAGGAAAGTAGTAGTGTCCTAGCACACCAGAGAAACAGGGAGGAGAGAAGAGAGGATCATTAGAAGAATATGATTACTGTTTTCGGTGAGGCAGCTGCTTTTTTTTCCATTTTAAGAGGATGTAAAAAAATCGCTTTTATCATTTCATTTTCATTGAGTATGTTTTTAAGTTCTGACTTAATGTTGAGCCATATAACACTACTCTTTAAATAGATGCCATTGTAATACAAGGTGTTGGCCATTTAATCATTATATGATCAACTCTCTCTCTTGATATACATGACACAAATGCATGCATCAAGCAATGGTAAGTGTMACTTGCTTCTGTTCACAATTCACCAAGCAAAAAGCACTTAAAYTCCTGAGTTCCACACGCAACAATAGSCAGGGGAAGTCTTAAGGAATCTGAATCATCTCCTGATCTTACATAGCTAAACAAACCATAGTCATATGCTATAATGAAGCAGTCAATATTCTATAGTAAATAGTTAGCAGATTGCTTGATATTGTTGTAAATTAGGATTGATTAAATCAGAATTAGTATTAATCTTTTATAGGATTACTGTAAATTAAGAATCACTTAATTAGCGTTTATTAAGTTGTAAATTCTAGAATTGCATTTGCTATATATGTGTCATTGTAAACATAAAGTGTAACATGCTCAGATTAGGAAATGACATCCTAATTCAAGAATGTCGACTAGTTATTCACTCACGTGAATTGTAAAAATTGAAAAAAAAATCTTAATTTTAAAATAGAAACAAAAAGGATTTATAAGAATTTCAGCAGAATTTTTCCTATAATATCAATATATCCACCATTTAAACAATTAGAAAATCTAACACTCTACAGTGGGCAATTATTATTTGGAACCTAATCACATTCTATTGGTAGAACCGCTTCACATTACTTAATCCTTTCCTTTTAGTTTCACCTCACAAGAGGTGAATATTACATACTTTTCTACCCTACAAGAGGGTTAGATCGGGTGCGCAGGTCCCCAACGCCTCATTTCTAACTTGTCACTTTTYGTGGTCTAAGCTTTACACATCTTTTTAAATTCTAAAAGTTTAGAAATTATTCAACATTTAAAATCATATTTTTCTAAACTTAATTATTTAAAATATTTGCTTTTTTGGATGCATGATTTATGCTACAAAATGGTGCAGAATACTGCAGACTATATGCACATAAACATGAACCGCATGAACTCTGGACTTAAAATTTCTAACATGTCAAAAAGTGGTAAAAATTCACACATTTGAAATAACACCATAAATCACATCATATAAAAGCAATTCAATCATAATAGTAACAATACACACACTCTACAATTAATAAGAATGTGAGAGTTTACTCACATACTTCAATATCAACCATGAACTCATATTAAATTCACATAAGAGAAGTTAAATCATCACAATAATACACTTAAACCATAACTGGTGAGGATGTGGGAATTCACTATCATAAAAAGAGGGGAATTTACTTACATACTTCAATATAAACCATACAATCACATTCAATTCACATAGAGTAATTCAATCATAACAACAATATACGTGCATCATAACTAATGAGAATGTGAGAATTTACTTACATAAAAAGAAGGGAATTTACTTACATATTTCAATACAAAYCATGCAYTCACATTYAATTCACATAGAGYAATTCAATCGTAACAATAATACACGTGCATCATAACTAATGCGAATGTGAGAATTTATTTACATAAAAAGAGAAAA
This sequence comes from Rhazya stricta, assembly GCA_001752375.1. NCBI lineage: Eukaryota > Viridiplantae > Streptophyta > Magnoliopsida > Gentianales > Apocynaceae > Rhazya > Rhazya stricta. The sequence goes on from MEJB01000051.1 coordinate 4,485,258, forward strand.
ATTTACTTACTTAAAGTCTTTAGTAGATTTGATTACTTTTAATCGCTAGCAGAGTGCCTTGGCTCCCCACAACGTCAATGTGCCAAAAGTATCATAATATTATTATACAAAGAATATTTATTTGAAATTTATTTAGCCAAATACATTTATTTAACATAAGTGTTCACCATTAATACGTTCATCATTTATCCTATAGGTGACATTAACCAATAATTTTTGAGTTTAAATTTCACGTCGAAAATAATTGAACTACTATGAGTATAAATTAATTTCATGACTCCTAACCGTTCTTAAAACAATCATAATAATCACAATCACAATATAAATTACTTTATCATATAAATCCTAAAAATTTCACATTAGATTATATTCCAACATATATTTAGAAACATATGCCTCTTTTACATAATTGTATTAACTTAAACATTAGACATATTCCATATTTTCCCACAATTATCAATACCAAACACAAAATCTAGGCCATTTGATTAATTTCAATGACGAAAATAAAGGATTCACCTTGAATTCCAAAAATCTTAGGTGTAGTCTTAAGTGAAAAGTGCAATAGTGTCAACAGTGCTCGAGAAAAGATGCATTCTCGGTGTGCGAATGGACTGCAAACAACAACTGGTTTGAGGGCACGATGCCTGGTCACCTGGTTGGCAACCCCATTCCCCAGCTGTAGATCTGGTCTTGATCGTGTGCAGTCGTTGCAACCCGACGCCTGGTCGTGCAGTGGTTGATTCAAGCAACAGCAAATCGTGAAGCGCCTGGTTGACAAGGTCTAGACAAAACGATGCGCAGCAGCGAGCAGTGATGCGTGTGGCCTTGCTGTGCGAATGGTAGTGGTTTCGAGCAGCTGTGGATCCGATGCAAGCAGTCAAATCTTGGTCGCAGTAATGGCAGATATAGGTCAGAGAGAGAGAGAGAAAGGGAGGGGGGAGAGAGAGAGAGAGAGAGAGAGAGAGAGAAAGAGAGACGATGACGAGGCCAGTGAACAGCACCGAGCTGATGGAGGAATATGTGGCAGCGGTTGTGTGTGTCTGTGAGAGATTTAATGAAGAATATGAATAGTGATTTTCAGGTCTCAAATTTGAAAATTTATTATTATTATTATTATTTTAAACTGAACTTAATCCTAATCAAAATTTCTTTATGGGCCATTTTTATTCCTTAATCAGCTAAACCCAACTAAATTCAGGTCTACTAGTTTTCTCTTGGGCACAAACCGAACATTAAATCTAGCTTTGGATTTGAATAAGAAGAGTACGGACTCTAATAGGTCAAACCTAAATTAATCAACTATAAATTTTAATTAAATTAAAATAATAATATTTCACATTTAAATAACATACTTACTCAATAATGCACAATTAAATAACAAGTTAGAGAAATAAAAATTTATTTTTAATTGGCACATCGAACGTCATAGCCTCCAAGTCTTTTCATTGCAAAATAATCAAACCATTAATAATTACAAATATAATTTAATTAGTGGATTAGAATATAACTTATATAATTATATAAAGTTCTTAGAAATGGAAAATAAGTCTGGGGTATTACATAAAAATATAAATAAAATCTTATTCTTTCATGGTATTAGAGCAGGTTTAGGACTTCCCTCTATCTTATTTTCGCCCTCATTCGTCTTTACTTCCTCTTACCCTTTTTTATATCCTCACTCTTGTTTTTGCACCTACCTTATTTCTACATCATCCATGGTTGCCTTCTCTTCCTTGTCTTACTTTTGTAATGTCACTCAAAATACTTTTCAATTCATCAAATCAAATGACACTAACTRTCTGSCATGGCTCTRTCAAATGAAGTCATTCCTCAATGGTAAGAAACTCATGGRCTATGTTGATGGGTCTGTTCCTAAACCTAGTGCAACCATCATGTCTAAACCAACTAAAGGATAGGTAGCCACTACCATCCCTAATCCAAAGCATTAAAATTGGTTTGTCGTGGATCAGCAGATTGTAAGCATACTCACCTCATCACTCACAAAAAGTGTTGCATGTCTCGCTATTGGATTTGAGACCTCCAAGAATATTTGGGATTGTTTTAAAAAACATTTCTCTTAGAACTTCATCGCCAACACTACTATTTTGAAGCTTCAACTCTTTGATTTGTAGAAGGGCTCTCAACTAGTTGATACCTATCTTGAGCAAGCCAAGACAATTGCTCATTCATCRGCCTCCATCAATCAACCCATATCTGATGTAGATTTAGTTGTTGCAACTCTTCATGGTTTGGGTCTAGATTATATGATGCTTCGCACTGCTCTCACCGCTCAGAAACTGCTTGATCTTTTTGAACTCTGTGGGTGAATTCTACCCTTTGATGCCGTAGTAGGTTCGTCCGCTTATGAAACTAGAAGAAGTACAACCTTATGCAGTTAGGCCTCCTCCTTTGCCCGTCGTAAGAACCGCCAGTCATTCACTGATAGACGATCCAAGTTTGGTTGCTCATTCCTTGGTTGAAATTTCTAGTAGCAACGATATAATTATTTCCCACAACAACAAGAAATTACATCTTTTCCTTAGCCTTCTTATACCATAGAAAATACTCACGACCMATTTTCTTCTCCTGCTTGGGCCTCTCGTAATGGATCCTATGGAATTTTAGGCTCAACCCCTCTTTGGTGTCAAAATTGTCACTCTAATCAGCATGGGCTACACCAACGCCCTCACAATTACTAAGGTCCAACCATWTCCGCTCCATTTGTTGGCTCACATTTCATTGCTGATCCAAATTGGTATCCCGATACTAGAGCAACACACCACATGACTTCCATGCCCATCCAAAACCTACAACCTTATTGTGATCCACACAAAGTCTATATGGAAAATGGGGACTCAATGGCCGTTTCTCATACCAGTAACATTCCTTTGCAATTAGGTTCATCTAACATTTCCTTAACTAATGTCTTTCATATTCTTTCCATTCGTAAAAATCTCTTTTTTTAACTCGTTTCACAAAAGATAATCTTATTTTCTTCTTATTTGCTCTAGATTTTTATCATGTTTATTCCTTACGATCTGGTTATCTATTATTTCAGGGCCCATATCAAGATGGTCTATATCCTTTCAACTTGTTAGACATCTTTAGTCCTCCTCAAGCTTTTGCATCTATCCATTCATCTGTCTGGCACCATTATTTAGGCCACTCGTCTTTCAATGTTCTTTCTCGCTTAAGCTTAGCTATTGGTTCAAAGTTATAATTTAAATTCTATTTTTGTGGTGTGCCCTTGCAAATCACACCGATTACCTTTTCAAAGATGTTGCTAGCAGCAACATCTCATTTTTATAGTATTCATAGTGATATTTGGCAATCACCCACTATTTTTGTTACTGGTTTCAAGTATTATGTTCTATTTACTAATGAATTCCCCATCATACTTGGATTTATATCATGCGCCACAAAAGTGAAGTCTTCACTCATATCCAAATACTAGTTGCTATGATCAAAAATACTTTCYATAAGATTGTTAGACACCTTGGGAGTGATAATGGGATAGAATAAATCAATCATGCCTTTTCTCATTATTGCACCACTTTGGGCATCCAGTAGAGATTTTCTTATCTTTATACCCCTCAACAAAATGGATTTACTGAACCTAGACAYCGTCACATTGCCACCATGACACGCAGTCTTCTTCTCACCTCTGGTGTTCCCCGACATCTTTAGGTCGGTTGGGACACTCCTTAAAATAGCCTGTTCGGCACTCCGCTAGGGGTGGAGGTAGCTGAAGCTGGATTTTTGCAATTCTTTTGTACTATTTTTAGATATTAATTGGGTTGTAGATTAGTTTGAGGGCTGCACCGAATATAAGAAGAAGAAAAAGCTTGTCATGGGCTAAAATTAAAAAAAAAAATATGATGGGCTAAGATAAAGAAAAGAATGACTGAATTAGGGTAATTGGTAAAAGAAGCTTGATGAAGGCAAGGCTTTAAGCCTTTGAGAAAAGAATGAGGAAGACTGGAAGAGAAATGCCCCGTAGCACTGATGACTAGAAAATCCAAAATTTAGAGCTTRCCTCAGATGCCAGGTATGGCTATTGTAGTTTTATTTCCCTTCTTTTTCCTTGGGTTGTCAAAAATAGAAAACTTCAAATTCATATTGAGGGGAGAATGAGGGGAGAAGGAAGGAAAGAGACGCCAGGTACGACTATTGTAGTTTTATTTCCCTTCTCTTTCCTTGGGTTGTCAAAAATAGAAAACTTCAAATTCATATTGACGGGAGAATGAGGGGAGAAGGAAGGAAAGAGAGACTAAAGTTGAGAAATTTGTGGAATGTTGAACAATTTATTTATCAGAATGGTGATAAAAAAATGACATATCCATTGTATTGGTTTTGAGAATGGTTATTGTATCCATGGAAAAAAAATCCATTTTTTAGCAATAAAAATTAAAAATATCTCATTTATGTTCTTGATGCCTGATTCAATTTCTTATCCATCAATACTAAACTACGTGATTCAATTTAGGTGGAAAACTTTATTAAGTTTAATGGTATGGATTCGGGAAGCTTCATTGTGATCATTTATCTGTTGTTTTAGTTGCATGTTTGGTCCAGGAATGAGAAAATCCTTTCCTATAACATAATGGCAAAACCATATGATAAAATTACTGCATTTTTTTCATCAAYTTACATGAAATCAAGGGAAAAGGTTGCCTTAATCTAGATAAATTTTCCCCGGGGTATTTTCAAAAATTGTACAAGTTGAATTTCTTAATTCATGTATTTGCTATATCAAATTCTTTGTAGTCATTGCATGTGTTTCATTATAGAATTTCTCCTATGCACATGGGTCAAAATAGTAGGTTTATGGGGGATTTTCGTTGGGGAGGATCTTTTATCTTTATGCCTTGTTTCTCAAGACTTGGTGACAATAGCATTAAGCTAGTATATATATCCTCAATGATAGAGATCTTATAAAGTCATGCTACTAATCAAAAGCTAAGAAGAGTGCACGATTAGTGCATTAATTCATTCTACTTGCTTAGATTTGAACCTCTTGAAAGTTTAACATCAGAATGATTCATGGACTAGAAATAATTGTTTATTGTTAATTACAAAAAGGTGTTGCTTAATGCTTGGTACTTTCCCAAGGATTACTATATAAAAAACTGAGCATTCATGGATTAGAAATAATTGTATATTGTTAGTTACTAAGACTTTTCTCCTCTGAAATATTATATATACATTGTTGAAGATGGCTTATTAATTTTCAGTGTTTAACATAATGAATATAACTTTTGGCAGAATTTGAGTGTATCTTTCCATCATAGAGCAATAACTATGGTGAGGTTTTCTAAAAGACACTTGAGAAAATATTGATGAGGAAACGTCAAATAGAGTTGAGGAAACATCAAACAAAGTTGAGGAGTCGTCAAATATAATGTAAGTGAGCTCACGAACGAATGAACGAATGGAATGGAAAGTTTTCAATGTAAGTGAATGTTGAAATGAACGAATGGAATGGAAAGTTTTCAATGTAAGTGAATGTTGAAGGGAATGATGTAAAGAAATTTTGAAAAGAGAATGTTATGGAAAGTTTTTACATTTAAAAGAGAAAAAATTTTGAAATGTCACATGTAGGACATATTCACGCATTCATGCATGAGATTACTTACTGAGTTTTTTAACTCATTCCTGTTTCYTACATGTTATTGCAGATGATATGTGACTAGATGGGGARAGGAGGTCGCTCGTGGGCGAACTTAAATACCCAGAAAYTGGTTTCTAYTTATGTATATAATGAAATTTACTTTTTGAAGTTGTTTTGTTTTAAATTATGAGGTTTTTGATGATGTTGTTTCTGAATAGTGTAAAAGCCTTCCGCAGTATTTACTTTTAAACGAATGTTGGCTTATAAATAGATAAATTTTTAATTTCGAACGGAACGACGTAATATTTCCGGATTAAGACTGTTCCTAAACTGGGAGTGTTACGAGTACACCTATGTCTGCAAAACATGACCCCATTATGCCAATCCCACCGAGTTTCCTATTCTTCTACATTGTGATAACCCCGATGTCACTTATRTGGCTTCTAATCCAGTGTTCCATGCTCGTTCTAAGTATATCAAACTTGATTATGATTATGTTCGTGAGAAAGTTGCCATTGAAAGCCACATGGTCTATTTCAATCATTCCCTTGATCAATCTGTAGATTTACTCACCAAGCCTCTTCACAAATCACGCCATCTTCTATTTTCTAGCAAACTTGTCCGTCCAAYTTGTCCRTCCAAGAATGACAAGTTTGAAGGGGTGTATTTTAAGGAAACTGAATCATATCCTGATCTCATACAACTAAACAGACCATAATCATWTGCTATAATCAAGCTAAATAGTTAGCAGATTGTTTGATATTGCTATAAATTAGGCTTGATATAAAGCAAGAAACAATATTAATCTTTTATATGATTGTTGTAAATTAAAAATTACTTAATTAGCATTTATTAGGTTGTAAATTACAAAACTACATATGCTATACATGTATCATTGTAAAYAGAAAGATATAAGAGAAATCCTATTCTTCCATGAAAAAAACTTTTAAAGAGTCTCCATCAATTGAGCATCATTTCCATTTCATTTCACTCAAACGTACACTATAACRTCTATAAATTAACACTCGAAATTAATAATCTCTATTAAATAATAATTTCTTTCGATCTCAATTCGAACAAATTAACTACATTAATTATTTTGATAAAATTAATAAAATAATAATTTTGTTTGAAAACCTTATATAATCTTTAGTCCAATCCATATCATAAATTAATAATTCACTAGAATCATATATTATATTCTTTTCTAAAACTTCTGGACTTTAATTCAATAATACAATAACACTTCAAAGCAAATAAGTTACCTCAATCTAATTAGAAAACAAAATATTATATATCAAATTATTATCATAATAAGTTACCTCATTCTAATTTAATAACATAATTTTTTTATTAGAACGATAAAAGCACTCGATAAATTAATATACTTTCTTAAATTAAGAGAATTAGTATGATCCTAACGTTATTAATTTATAGAAGTTTTACTATATGCTATCATTTAAAAAAAAAAAAAAAAAAAAACACCAGAGCATCAACACCAAGCAGGATCACACAAAGGTACAAGCATATAGCAGAGATCCACAAAGAAACACTTTTNACTTTCTTAAATTAAGAGAATTAGTATGATCCTAGCGGAAGGGAAGAAAAAAAAAAAAAAAAAAAAAAAATCATTTAAAAAAAAAAAAAAAAAAAACACCAGAGCATCAACACCAAGCAGGATCACACAAAGGTACAAGCATATAGCAGAGATCCACAAAGAAACACTTTTGGTATTGCAAAGCTCAGAAACACCAACGGTGGACAACCACAATTCCTAACACACCCATAAAAGAGGACTTCGTGGGACTAGGAGTTACCAAAAGGAATTAACCTCTGGCATATTTCATCATCATTGTATGATTACAGTTTCATAAACTGATCATTACSCTTGTAAGACATCTTTTCTAATCTAAGAAAAAACATCAAAGTATACATTGTAGGAAAATAAAATAAACAAAAAAACTAAATAAGAAAATGAGGTTGTCAAAGAAAATTTTCTAGTTAATTAGATATTTCGAAGCTAATGATACAATAGATCATCAAGAAGTTCTCTTAGGAGGAGCCATATTACGGATAAGAGATGTTGTCGTACCAACTGCATATATTTGTGCTCCCAATCCTGCAAATGTCGTGGTGATACTCAGATCCAAGTGATATATGAAACAATGTCATGCATTAAACTAATTAAAGTCAAAATCACAAAATTTACCTAGTAGGATGGTGGCAGAGTTGATAAGTTCAAACATTGATGACTTCCAGCTACTCAAATCTTGGATAACCTATTCCACAGTAAATATATTTCAGACCATAATGATATTGGTTAATACYATGTAGTGTATTATATTAGTCTGCAATCTGCATTATGATCTAGTGAAAGGATCTATATAACATCCCATAAATGTGAAAAAGCAAAAATTTCCACACACAGTCATGTCCTTTTGGTGGGGTGGTGCTAATTGTTTCTATTAATACTTTTGTTTCTTTTTCCTTCTGAGGGGCAAAAAGAAAAAAAGCACAAAAATTACACGTCTCTAAGAGCTTATATTCCTTTCTGTCTTTTCAGATCTCAATTCTTATTTACATAAGTCATCACGAATTGGGCAAGAGTTTCATAGTTGTAAGTTGTGCCGCAAGAGAAGTTTTGAAATTTGAACACATACATATATCACCTAGTTTCATCTTTGGCAAGACTAAATATACATCAGAGCTGCCCAGCTTTCTATATAAATCATTATTCAAAATTTTGACCTAATTCAACCGATTTAATGCTTGCTCTAGTTACCATAAACTCGAAGCTGGTTTCCAATTTACTTTTCAAATGAGAAGCAAATATTCCTTGTTTAAGTCATTCATAGACCAGGGCGAAGCGTAACAAATTTACCTGCAAGACATAATTACTCCTTGTCAAACTAGCTATTGAGATYAGTAATGCCACTGAGGATCCAAACACATAAAACTTTAAAAAGTTCGCCCTGCTGCGGTTTCTACCTTCAAAATCAGAAATAGGGGGGAAAAAAAAATAAAGAAAGAAAAAAGAGATAGATTTCAATATTCCGAATCCAACAAATGAATAAGAAAGGAATAAAAAATCAGCATATACCTAATTCTCCAACTAACAAAGAAATGAAGTATATGAGGGAGGAAGAAACAGCAACTCGATCGAGATCCTCCCCTTCTGAAGTTGATAAAAATATATTTGCTGCTGCTAGTACTTGAATGATAGCCTGTAGTCAAGGGAGCAAACCATACCAAAAGTGAAATCATCCAGAATTGGCTTTTCAAGAATCTCAAGCTCATCAAACATTGTAAAAATAATTCAAAAGATCAACTTGAATTTAAAGTAGAACAATTTTTTCATCTAGTTCTGGTTTAATTCTTACAAAGCTACCTTTACGGAGAAAGGCAAGGGAACATGATATGTCGACATAAACAGTTACAAATTTTCATCAACCTGATTTAATTCTTAAAAAGCTGGCTTTACGAGGAACTGCAAGGGAACATTATATGTTGACGAAACTTGAAAAGAATTGCAGCACCAGCTAATTGACATACACCAGCATGACACATTTTAAAAGTTTCTGTTTTTATCATTACAAGCATTTCTGATTTCCAAGAATTTGATCGTACCAACAGATTTCTCAAGACAAAGCTTCCTCAAAAATGCCCTCCAATTGTTTATTTTTTCGTCTGAGAATATTACTTTGTCTACCATTGACATTTCTTGGACTAGAGAAGCACAACGGAACCTTTTTCCTTTTTCCTCTTTTATACCGGAGAGGGATGAGAATCCAATCCAGGTAATTGGAATTGCAGAACTTAGAGCATATTCATTTTCGTTAGCAAGTAAAGTCAAAGACTTCTATAATACATTACCAAACACTATAATCTACAAAAAGAAAGACAACGTCAACGAAATTTCACAGTTTGATGCACCTGAGTGAAGATGAGCACGGAGAGCCTGGACTTGCATTTAGCGACCTTTTGGTATCCTAATTGGATTAAAAAATAATTTAAAACAAAAATTCAGATACATTTCGTCCAACCTTGGCAGTGGCTCGATACCGATTTAGCTTAATTCAAAGAGAGAGAAAAATTATTAGGGAAAAAAGAAGAAGAAGAAGACGAAGAGAGCGTACTGGAGTCCACGACCATGCGATAAGAGAAATCGGAGCCGTCAGTGCCAGATGGCCTCCCATTTCCAGATTTCCTCTGATTCATCGCTTGCCCCCAGTTCAGATCGCCCTTCAATTTACTCTCGTTTGCTTCGGTTCTGTTTGTTCTGTGATGCGCAAACTTCCTCGATTTTCTGCGAAACGTAAAAGAAAAGGGACCTAAATGTAATTATAGATAAGAAAGGGATAGCTATTATTGCATGTTGAGTCCTTGAATTTCTTAGTTATGAAGAAAAGCCCTAATCGTTTATATGAGCCCTGTTCTTCTTTTACAATCACCTATTCGTGTACTAATAAATCGACTTCAGAGTAATTAATGATTTAAAAAAGGGCTATAACGTAATAATATCGATATTTAGAATTTTATTAAATTAATTAATTAAATTCGAAGTTCAAATTCAGATAGACCTAAATGAATTTCACTTAATTAAATATATAAAAATAAAATTTCATCACTAAAAAATTTAATTATTTTCAAACTTCAATATTAAAATGAATCAAATATGTAATCACCATCCAATCAATTTGATCTTTCTTAATGCTTCTCGTTCAAGGGGATCAAATATTTACAACGAAAAACCCGGTTCGGGCGAGCTCAACAGCGGGTCCCCCATAAATTTCATCACTAAAAGACAAAATAACCAGTTAAAAAGACATAAATGCCGCTGTATTGCCATGGTGATGCAGACCTGAGAATTGTTCATATTGTAACAATTGTGATCAACAGAGCCTTCAATTCATATGTTTTGAAATGATTTGAACATGTAAGATATCATGAACAGAAGGTTCAGAAAAAGGTTGATCAAGTGTCTTTCACTTGCAACCTGTTATCGATAGAACTCAACGTGACCTGCAATCTCCCTACACAAGATCTTCACCTCACCAGCCAACTTCAAGCTTCTACTGATTACAAGTCCTGTCTGTTTGTGTGTAGGAGCTGGTTTGTATGAGTTGGCTTCCTCAACCCCTCCCACCAGTAGAGCTTCCCTGGCTGGAACCACATTTTCCCACCAAAACTCCCGTAGAATCCCATGAATCAGTTCCCAATAACTCCGCTCTCTGCATACACGAAATATTGTACTTCCGTTTGGAGTCCAACAGTACAGATCCACCCAATCTCTATCCATTATCTCCATTTGACCCTGCACCTGTGGCATATAATAGAATGGCATTTTCAACCATGGTAGCCCGACCTCCGGCTTTCCTTTGTTGAAGGGGCACTTGACTTCCAGAATCCCACCATCTGGAAAGTATCCAAGAAGACCATCCGGGGAAGCGCCCACCCAATCTAGTTGCTCCTCTGGATGAATTGCGAAACCATATGAGCTCACATCACGACCAGTAATGCTTTTGTACCTCTCTATAGCTGCTGCTTCATTCAGAACACCCCAGTCCATGGCGTGCCTTTTAGAAGCTTCTATTGTTTGCTCATCTAGTGGAAAAACTTTCTCCTGCCAAAGTTCATAGCGACGGTTGCCTTTCCAAAATCCTAAAGCAGTGCTGAAGGCACTTGTAGTTAATTTGTCCTTGCGAAGTGCAAACCATTCTTCAGAGCGTTGTGGAGCTTCTGAGGCCTTGAGACGGACATTCAGGACAAATGAAGCAGGAGAATGGGCAAAGGCGATCATTGGAGAGATGCATGATGAGGCACTAGTGTAAATGATTCTAACAAAAACAATTCCAAACTTTCGCCTCCTGGGAATTGGCACTGTCGCTCTATGAATATTGTTGAATCTAGTTACGCAAGCATTGGTCATTGTGGAGCTGCTAGCTCTCAGCTCTGAGTGGTTGGCCAGAAAATCCTACATAAACAAAACACAGCTTAATAGTGAACCAGTAGCTGTGCTTCAAACAAGGCAAAACCATCAGGGTCAAACTATTCACCATGGAATACTAACCAATTAGAAAGGGTTTCTCTTTCAGATTTTAATTTGTTATCATGGAAAATAAATTATTTAGGGAAGATCAAATTTCTTAGGTCTGGAAGTATCAAGCGTCTTGGCTGGTAATAACTTGCAAGAAAAGAAAAAGTACACAAGATACAGGTAATAAAACTGTTAATTCCACCCAGGAAAAGAAAATTTTGTCCCTGCAGAGAAATAAAGAAACACTTTGGTAGCCTAGGTAAAATGTCACTATATCGCAACGTAGCCTAAGTAAAGTGAGGATAAATCAAAATGCAAGTAAAATGCCCAGTTAAAAACATACATAAATTTCTTTCTGGTATCAATGATCAGCCGATAACCTCAACAATGTACAGCCCATGTTTGACCAATCTATATGCAAAGTAAAACTCAATGAGGACATAAATAATACCAGCAATCATCCACCTCCATCTATCAGGACAACCTAAATTTAAGGTGAAAAGCATCCACTAATGTAAAAATTCAGATTGAAGATAAAAGTTCCCAAGTTTTCTCTTCTCTTCCTCTAACTTTAGCTACATAACTACAAACCTCAAAGCACAAGAACATATTTAAAGCAGATTGAGCAACATAGGCAATCTTAGAAGCCGAAGTCATTTATCCAAATATAGGTTCAGAAATTATCTATTCCAATTAATTTCGTTTGCAAACAGGCGATTTTGGGCATTAACTTCAAACAAGTACAAAAGGAACAGTATATTATATATATATATATATAAGAGAAAAGTATAACAGGGGTAATACAAAATGAAAATGCAGACAATATAAGAGCAGGTCCAGAAGTTGCCAAGATTGCTCTTTTTAGATTAATGAGGGGTTAAGCAATGACTGAGCTAAAGAAGATCAAATTTCAGTAACATATACCTCAAAGAAACAGAACCAGTTCTTGRGCTGACTAAYCAAACAAGCAAATCCACAAAATTATCAGCTGGAATGGGAAAAACAAGATTTTGCACTCGTGTTTTAGCCCCCTCCTCTTTAGGGCTTGGGAATAATACAGTGGAGGAGAGAGAGAGACAGAGACAGGGAGACAAAGAAAAGGAAATAGAGCTTAAAATATCTTCGATATATTGAAGGCCTAAACCTCTTGCGGCTATAGAGATATTTATTTAAAGCGCTCTCAAAAGAGATGGCGTCGGACTAGAGGCGCTTTTTCTTGAGACATTTTTGGGTTACCACGCTTTCTAAGGCCTCTTCTTTCTCTTACATGTTTGTCTGTTATTTCATCCTCCATTTTACTACCCAAATCCAACATCCAGCTCCAATAGAAGTCCCACCATTCCTACTCTTCCAGAGTCTGGATTCCCAAACTCTCTGGTAACTCTCGACAATTTACCGAGGAAAGCCATGTACATGTCAGAGAAGCCCCAAGCAATCCAATTTTACAAAGAAGAAGAAGAAGAAGAAAACCCTGAAGAAACGCGAGATATGATCATCGAAGTTTCCACCGCTACTAATGACACTAGCACAGCCATTCACCTCCCATCGCACCATCATCACCACCACCACCACCACCATCACCAGGTYCTCGCCTGTACGGAAACCACTAGCAGTGGCGGCGAAGATAATACTGCGGCGAACCCGTCATCTTCTTCCGACCTTAAAGCCCCTAAAAAACGGGCTGAGACATGGGTTCAGGAAGAAACTCGGGCTCTCATAAGCTTACGAAGAGAAATTGATTCTTTGTTTAATACTTCAAAATCCAACAAACATCTCTGGGACCAGATTTCTATGAAGATGCGGGAAAAAGGGTTCGATAGATCCCCTACCATGTGTACAGATAAATGGAGGAATTTGCTTAAGGAGTTTAAGAAAGTTAAGCAGAATGGAGATCGAAATGCGTCCACCAAAATGTCCTACTACAAGGAGATTGATGAGATTTTGAAGGAGAGGAGTAAGAATGGTGGAAGTTATAAGAGCCCTCCTCCTTCTAATAAAGTCGACTCTTTTATGCAGTTTTCTGATAAGAGTATGCACAAAACTCTCTTTTTTTCCTCCTTTTATATGTTTTAATTTGGATTTTCTTTGTTTGCCAGGGGAGGAGGGGTGCTGTGGAATAAGTTGTCATGTGGATTGCGAAAAGCACTTCTGGATTTTTTTTTTTTTTTTATGTTTTTTGTGTATATTGTTTGCTTGCACCATAATGTGGCAAAGTGGATGGGAAATAGCTATTGGATAGGATGAATCGAGGAATCTATTCTCTGAGGATTACTTTTTATGGGAGAGACTTGTGGTTGGTTTTATTATTTCTGCTTGTTCCAAATATTTCAAGAAAATTGGTTAGCTTGATAACACTGAACTCCTATGTTGGTCATCCTGTGGATGTTTTCTTTCTTTCCTTTTAAATATTTGTTCTAATGAACGCAAACAGAATCTTTACTTCGATTTTGTAATTATAGAAGCAGAATTTCTAACTGTTAAATTCTTCTATTGATGCAGGTATTGATGACACCAGTATTACTTTTGGAGCAGTAGAAGGTATAACTGAATTGAGATTTGCTGCCTTTTTCTTTTTCAATATAAGTTGTAAATTCAACCGATTCTTGTATGTAGAGTGTGGTAATGAATGAAACTGGGAATAGCCTAGCGGCTAATCTCACCCTTGTTACACTTGATTCAGGCTCAAGCCTAATACCAAGCGTAATTCGGTGGTTGGTCTCTGGTAAAGTACATGGAATCTGATTATAGCTGTTACTCAGCTATTTGGTACTTGTATGCTTGATTTTTCCAAATTAACACTTGTTTGCTTCTTGTATGCTTGAGCGTTCCAATTAAACACTTTTTGCTTAGTCTTGGAAAAACCTTTGCTGTATGATGTTCAGATGGGTAGAGGTGCACTTTTATCAATAACATTGATTTCTCTTTCATTTACTCCCTCCTTTCCAAAATAACTGTCCATTTGATTAGTCTTTTTTTTCTTTCAAATTAGTTGGTCCTATTTTATCCTACATTAATTATTATACTATCTCATAACTTATTCAACTTTTAGAAAATCAAGAACATATTAAACAAGGTTAAAATTGTCTTTTTATTTAAAATTGTATAAGAATTCGCAATTCCTTAATATGCGTAATTATGTCCAAATTGACAGTTATTTCGAAATAAAGAGAGTATGAAAGAACATCTTCTGAAGGAATTTTTTCTTTCATTGTCTGATCAGGTGACTTTCTCAAGTGGTCTTTTGTTGCCTACAACCTTCCCTGAAAAACTTAAGTTTTTTGACTTGGGCATGTCCACTCTAGTAAGGAACGTGGCGCGCGAACTGAAATTTAATGAGAAAAGCACTTACGAGGAATTCATTGTTAATGAGAAAATTGCTTAAATTTGACGAGGAATATGGAGGTTTTCATTTTCTCAAAGAAACTTCCATCCGAATAACTTTATTGAACGTCATCATCCTGCTTATATGATGGTTCCTATTATCTCAAATAGATTAAGCTCTTCAGTTGTATTCTGATTTTGGTTTGCTTGGAAATTACTAAAGCTATATTTGCATCCATTCCTAGTCTGTTTCGTTTGTCTTTACTCCTCACTCCCATAAACTGGCGGCTGATGGAGTAAGTAGTCTGTCCGGTATTTGGACATGATAGTGCAAAATTTATCATTTGAAATTTTGAAAATATCCTATTTTGCCCTCTTTGATTCTCTCTCTCTCTCTCTCTTCTTTTTTTTGGTGATGGGTGTCACCTTGGTGATATTTCTCACATTGGTAAGTTTTGTAACTTGATTGATTATTAGTTTTGATATATCTTTTACTTTTATTAATTAACTATGATGATCTTAAGATGCTCCCTCTTTGCTCGAATTGCATTTCAGATCTAATGTGCGACAAGATATTCTCTTTCATGGCTTTGGTTAATCTATTGTTTTAGGAATTTGTAGTTAATGACTCCATAGTGGTTGAGCAATAAACAAAGTATATGAGAGGAAATATAGTTTCTCTCTTTTAATTTTGGAGGAGCGAAGAGAAGTTGTGGAAGAAAAGTTGAGAAAGCAAAAAGATGGAGATAAATGTTTACCACTGTAGATAGTTTTCCTGTTGAAACTGATCTAGTGGCACTCTATATAGTCTTAAGGGGATAATTTGTTTCTAGATTTTGGATAATTTTTGCCTTCACTGTCACTTAAGAAACTTTTCATATCTTGGAATCTTCTAGATTATTCACCATTCAAGTTTCTCCATTGATGAATTTGAATGATTTGACCAGTTGATACTTCTGTGAACTCATTTTCTTYCTCTTTTTGGTTGTTAAGATAGCTGTGTCACCAATAACTACGCTTTTTCAAAACCTACAGCTAATGGCAGGCAGGCTCTGAACTTAGAAAGGCGTCTGGACCATGATGGACRTCCTCTTGCTATCACTGCCGCTGATGCAGTTGCAGCTAGCGGAGTGTCCCCTTGGAATTGGAGGGACAACCCTGGAAATGGTTAGTCCTATAGATCCAGTCATATTGTGTTTCAACTCATGAATCCTCCTTTAGGATGAAGACCTAGTGCTAATCTTTAAATAACTTCTTTTTAAAAAGTGGTGGGTAGTGAAAACATATATATCTTTCAGCAGCCAATGGTTCCCAGCAGCTATAGATATCTTAACTTGTCTTACCTATATTTTACGAATTAATGCCTTGTTTAGACTGCACCATTTGTTTGTTTCTCCCCCCCCCCCAACCACGCGAACACTCTAACCAATTGCAAATGGTTGCTGTATTCCAGCATTATTTGTGTTTCTTTCTTTCTTTCTTTCTTTTTTTTTTTTTTTTTTGGTATGTGTGTGTCTGTGGTGGTTGGTTGGAGGGGGGAGGGAGTTGGGAGGAGAGGAAGACTTTCAAACATAAAGTAAACAGTCACTAGTCTTGAGAATGGTAAAAGTTGAAAGAAAATGTTTTTCATCTTCAATCTTGGGGAAGGTTATGGCTCCGGAAAATTGTAGGAAATATGCCTCTTTTATCTGTAAGCGATGAAGTAAATCTTAAATGAGCTTCTTAGTAAATGTTAATTGCAGAGCAATTTCTTTTTGCTTCTGTAGCATGCAATCTTCTTTTACATTCTCTTTCTTCTCCCCTTTTTTCCTCTCACAGCAGGTCAACAGAATACCTCATAAGAAGTGAGAATTATGTGTCAGATCTTTCGGGGACAGAGGATTAAACAACGCAAATTGTTATTGACTCTCTCTCTCTCTCTCTCTCTCTCTCTCTCTCTCTTAGCAGGTGAGCAGAGTCCCTCATACGAAGGAAGAGTTATATGTGTCAAATGGGGGGATTACACGAAGCGAATTGGTATTGATGGCACTGCTGATGGCATCAAAGAAGCTATTAAGTCTGCTTTTAGGTTAAGGACAAAACGAGCATTTTGGCTGGAAGATGAAGATAATATTGTTCGAACACTTGATAGGGATATGCCATTGGGGAACTATACTCTCCATGTTGATGAAGGTAGTATAGTGCATGTGCTATTTTTCACTGAAGCATGGTACTAGTACACTAATACCTAAATTGCAGTTCTGAAGTGATTAATTATGATAATTTTTCTTGCATGGAATATTTATTGGCTCTTATCCTTTTCTTCTTATCTGTCCTTTTAAATATCAACTTGAATGGCATCTAGCTGCTAATGGGAGGGATATGAATCGTTCTTTGGCTGTTTACATCACCTAATTGTTACTGCCTGACATTTGCTATTGTCTGTACAATTAAAAGACAAGGTTATAAACAGTAAGAAGTTTATCAAAATCTCTTCCCAGTATACACAAA
The DNA here is from genome assembly GCA_001752375.1 of Rhazya stricta. Classification (NCBI taxonomy): domain Eukaryota; kingdom Viridiplantae; phylum Streptophyta; class Magnoliopsida; order Gentianales; family Apocynaceae; genus Rhazya; species Rhazya stricta. The sequence goes on from MEJB01000051.1 coordinate 4,502,720, forward strand.
ATTCATCGTCCACTGCCCTAACACCACAAAATCAACACTCTAGTCACAGCAAGCAGTAAATCTTTTGTATACAAAATTTTGGCAATTATAAAARTTTCTCTTTATGGTTGTATATTTTCGGTCAGCCCGTTCTGTATTCTTGTAATTGTTCTCTTATTACTGGAAAACAATTTCTTGACATTCTGCTGCATCAAGTGTAATATCAGCAATCTTGGATAGATTTCTTGCACATAGTTGTCTTTGCTAAGCATTAAATTGTGATTTCTTGATTCGCAGGCCTGACTATAAAAGTCTGTCTATATGAGGAATCAGATCACTTGCCAGTACACACAGAAGACAAGACCTTCTACACAGAAGAAGATTTTCATGATTTTTTGTCCCGCCGAGGCTGGACTTGTTTGAGAGAATACAATGGATACCGGAATATTGATAACATGGACGAGCTATGTCCCGGTGCAATCTACCGCGGCGTAAATATGGGGTAGGTAGTGGTCTCCTAGTGTTGGATTTCAGCTTCACTCAAAGCTCATCTTAATGTATGAATCCATTGTTTGTGATATATGAAGGATACTGGTCACCTTGTATGCAGTTTTGCTGAACTTTGTGGGTTTTGTGCATATGTTTGATGTGTTTTATTTACAGTCATTAGGACAATGTGTACGTTTATGATGAGCAACTCTTCTGGGTCCGCTTTTTGCGATTTGGTTTCTCTGGGCTTTTGAAGCCCGAATCTCAAATTTTAATTTTATACTCCTTTCCTTTTCGTTGTGATAAAATATATCGATGCTAGAAATAAATCATTATTCTAAGATTATTATTAAAGTGATATATTTATTCTTATAATAAAAAAAGAATAATTAATTATATGAGAGAAAAATAAAAATGAAAATATATTTTTAATAATGTCTCGAAAGTGAAACGATGATATATTTTAAAAGCAAGAAATTTTATGGAGATATACTGAGAAAACAGAAAGGAGTACAGGGCAAAGAGGGTATCTTTAAAAAAAAGATCAAAAAACATGTAGGTTAGATTTTATAAATGCAAAGATAAATTTATCTTTTTTTACAATTATTTATGAAAAGACGTATTGAATTATTTTATGACCTAATAAAATCTGTCAGAGAGATTCACTTAGCAGTATGCTAAAATGGAATCATCGAAAGAAACTAATCAATGCTAGAAAGTGTGTTAAGCATGACTCGAAGAACAGCCGGATCCGTGGCGCAATGGTAGCGCGTCTGACTCCAGATCAGAAGGTTGCGTGTTCGATTCACGTCGGGTTCAAAACCCGTTTCCGGATTTACWTTTTCTGTTCAATCCTTCCATATTTTGGCCCAATTGTCCAAAACAGTCCCCAATCACAAATGTTAATCCAATTCGGATCAATGCCTAACAACTTTATTATTTGATCCTTATGAACTAGCTGATAATTGAATATTCATTGATATAATATTTTTCGTGTATATATTTATTGGAATTTAGAGATGAATTTTTTTTTCCTTCAAGACAAATCCAATCTTATTTAACCTTGAATTCATCCTCCAGATATACTTTTATTTCACATAGCATCGGAGCTTTATTCCTAACTAATGGTCAAACCTCTTTTCATGTCTATCGCTTCACTTTTCAGGGGGGAAAAAAAAATAAAGGTAAATAAGTAAAGTCGTTATTTTAATTTTAGTATTAATTTTGATTTTGTTTGAAAATAAAAATGCATGAGGTTCACTCATAATATAGTACGTAATATTAATATACGTTATTTATATGTTATCGAGGAAAAACTAATTAAGTTGAAGGAGAAGATGAATTCAAAAGAGTTAAACATATATGTTTTGTGGTTTCACGATTGATGTTGGGGAGAGAGGGTAATAGATGATAATGGCTGGAGAATAGTTGTTGATAGAGAATGAAAAGGTAGGGCCGCCATTTTCACCAGGACTAGGATGCATTAACAGTTAGAAGAGAAAACAATGGGATTCCAAGAGAATCCCTTCATAAATTGAGGAAGAGGCAGCCCTGATTGTTGTATTCAGATAAAGAGGAATATTCTGCCAGCACAAGGGATAACGTGAGGTTTAGACATAAGCCATTGATGTGACACTAGCTTTGATATTTTATCTGAGTGCGGAGGAATTATTCATCAAGATTGAAGACTGCTTAGTTTTCCCAGAAGATAAACTTGCAATCTTGATTTCTCCTACTGTTCTTTGATTAGGGGATCCTCTGGAGATGGAGATGGAAACACTTTTTATTTGTGATTCAGCTCTTCTTTCATTCACTTTCATGTTCTTTGCCATATATTTCTCTGCATATTTCATCATCTTCAAGAACTGGGGTTCGAGCAGATATGAAGCTTCAAGTTGTCTCATGTCTCTGGCTCATGGATCACCTGCAGTCGTCTTGGCCCTCTACTCACTCTTACAGAACAATCAAGATTTCTCCAGACTCAATTTTGCTGCTGAAAACACTACACTCCAAGAAATGGTTCTTGAATACAGCATTGGTTACTTCATCGTTGACCTTTCACACTACCTGATTTTCATCCCGACTGATGTTCTGTTCGTAGCCCATCACATAGCTACCCTTTATGTACTGTGTACTTGTAGATACATCATTCATCACGGTGCGGTTTCAATTCTTGTCCTCCTTGTTCTTGCTGAGATTACAAGTCCCTGTCAGAACACATGGAGCTTGGCCAGGTACAGAAAAGTGGATTTACCTGAGGCTGCAAGATACTATGAGTTCTTGTCTCCCATCTTTTTCACCTTCTATACTGTGGTTAGAGGGATTCTTGCTCCTCTGTATGTGTACAAACTGCTGCTGATTTTTGTCAATGGTGCTGCGAATGGTTTGATTCCTGTATGGGGTTTGATTTCTTGGATGGTTGTGATTGTGACTGCCATTGGAATTAGCATATTGTGGGTTCTGAATCACTGGGTAGGTTTGTACAGAAGAAGAGCTAATGAGCTCAAGAAAGTCAATTAGGAATTAGGAATCAGAATCATCAAGTTCTGATGAAAGATTAGCCAATGCTATCTTCTACTCTAGATGTAAATTACAGATATGATCATATATTATTCATTCCAACTGTTCTTATTCCAAAACCCACCATCCCAGGAATTCTGGCTTTTATCTATTTGATCTGTTTGACGATCGAGAAACAAGATTGTAAAAGAATGTCATTCTCTGAATTTTGTTGGAAAATAAAGGCATGCGGATCATAGAGGAGTAGATATTGTAATCACTATTATATGCAATTACTACTTAATTCGTAATCTGTTTTCATATATGAGATTGGAATTAGTGGAACTAAAGCAAAAAAAATAGAAAAAAGAAGCACATAAACATAATTTGAAATATTTTTTGCTTACTTGAAACTTTTTGTCAGCTTATTACACTACACTAAACATTCAATCTAACTTCAGCATATCCTAGGGGTACACGCATGTCCGATGAATGGTCCAAGTAAAGCTTGCACAGAAATGGCTAAACAAAGAGGTTCATCCAAGCAGTAAAGAAAATTCAAGAATCAAAGTCATACTATCATCAACTGCACAGATGGTTATAAATATACAATGACCTTTTTGCAGAAAATGAGTCATGGCCCAGTCTGCCTAAGATTCTAATCCAAGGCTGATGTCTACAAACCAATGCTAAATTACATAATCCATTGTCTGCTTTGTTGTGCTTTTGTGATCTTCAGGAAAYCAGAGTTCTCTCTTCACCACATTTGTATCCTCGTAATACTTTCAGATGAATTCTATATGCAAGATTATCCGAATTCTCACCGGAAATCTATATGCGAAAAACTGAAGCAGATGCTGAATCAGGGCTTCCGTGGTAGTTAAGCTCCACAAAAAACCCTCCTCCTTCACCTCTGGCCAGTCTCCCAGGATTTATGCAGAGGCACTTAGATTGTTCATCTCCCTTACTTCTTTCCCCCACGGATAGCACCTATATASAAGGGAATTGACTGTCTTATACATAACCTTCTATGGAATCCGCTTAAAATTGCACGTGATTTCTTGTCAAGGTCATTCTTACATTACTCCCCTTTTTCTTGAAAATGCATATTATCTCAGCTTTCCTTAAATGCATGTTATCTATATATTTCTATATCATTAATGATTGTACATCAAATGAACCTTACACACTTATGAATTGGAGAAGAACTTAAGAAATATTTCCTATTTCTTTCCACCTAAACATCACATGGAGCTAATAGATTCAATTAAAAGCCAGGGGAATAAATCAAGATCAACCGAAGTTGGAATAATCTTCCATCCCCTATATCGTATGCGAATTTCTTCTGGATTTGTTTTTTCTTCTGAAACTGTTTTTAGAAAGATAAGTGTAAGCCGTTACAAGTTCCATGATTTGTAGGCATAAATCACTTACCCGCACAAAGTGAGCCAAGTCTGAAGGTAGGATGAGTATATCTGGAATAGACGAGATCTTGAGAGCTTCAGGTGCAAGAGAAAAATCCAATGGCATGCCTTCAGCAGGTGGATATAGAGGATAGAAGCTGCTCCAGAAATTGTGGAGATGAATTAAAGACAAATGGGTAAGCCTTCAATCCTTGAAACCATAATCTCAAAGTATGTGAAAACCCAAAAAAATGAATTATTAATTAATTAAAACATGCCTTTGCTGGTTTAATAAATGATTTGCAAGTGTGGCCATTCGCTGCTTGGAACCGCCCCGTGGATTTCTTGAAATCTCCTCCGCACTTAGCTGTTTTAGAATATCCACTGAGCAACAGGCTACTGTAACCTGAAAACATAACAATTCATTAATCCCTATCTGGGAGGAGGGGGGGGTGGGGAAGGAAAAGGTAGAAAAGGAAGAAGAAGAAAAGAGAAGGAATCATTGAAAGTAAGACTTTTCAAACTATCCCTCTTTTCCCCACAAAAATGAGGCAAAACCAACTGAGCCATGTTCAGGGATTATCTTCAATTCCCAATGTTTTGGTACCCATAACTCATATCAGGAACAAGCACATTAGCTGAATTTATCTTCAAGACAACTTCAATTCAACTGAATCGCAGTATGCACAAATTATTGATAGCTTTACCAACTTATTTGAAGTCATTAGTGAAGACTTCCATGATTCATATGCCAATAATGGAGAACAGAACTGATGGAACGCGTCCAGAATTTATTTCTCTCTTTCAATGTCAAAACAATTCAGTATAAGTAGTCACCTCATTTCCAGAAAAAGCTCCTGGATTCGTGATGCTATGTATCTGGAAAAATGATTGCGGCATCAGTTAATATTTGTAATTGTAGCAGCGTCTCATCTTTTCTAGTCAAAGAAGCAAATAAAAGATCCCACAACTGTACGAGATATTAGCATACCTGATGCTTGAGATTACTTGATGGAATATCAAATGCAGGCTGCCAAAAGAAGAAGAAAACATTGAACTGAATATTACATCAATTTGAGCAAATTAAGATGTTTAACTAGGATTAAAGGTGAATTACTTGAGGGAAAACAAGGTCATGATTGGCATCCCGAATAGATGGCACAAGAACCACATTTGCAGTTGATCCCATATATTCAACATAATCTTGAAGCTGGAAATGAACACGGAAAGAGATAMGAGAAGGAACTAAGATTGAAATTTCACTGTAAACCTATTTATTTATCATCATCATCTTCGGCAAATGTTTATACCCTTCCAAGAATCTCAATACGGAACATATCATCAAATGTCATGGTCACAGTTGCTTTCTTGATCTCCGGATGCTCAGAATCAATAAATGGTCCTAGCTGTCAAAGGCATTTAAAAGTTAACTTCTCAGTCATGAATAAATAGGTTGAGCGTAAAGAAAACTATTCACCAATGGAGCGAGCTTCTCACAAGTATAAGCAATTGAGGCTGCTTTCTTCTTGCATATGCAAGAAGCTCAGTTAGAGGCTCAAACAACAAGTTATCAGTTGTGGTGAAAGGACCTGCAGCAATGATCTGCCAAAAATTTCAAATTCAGTGAATTGTTGTACTTGTCATTCTAACATATTAAGGAGGCTAGAAACAGCAAAAAGAAATAGTAGATATTGTATAGAGAATGATCCAACAACAGAAATTTCCAGCATCAGCATATTAGTTCCATAGAAGTCCAGCACTTTCTTGGAAAAATTACAGGATAATAGAAGTAGCATGATTGATAATTCCTAGTGGTAGATAATCAGTAGTAATATTCTTCTACTTGGCACTAATTTTCACAATCAATACTATTATATGACATGTAAAATACTTTAGTTTTCTCATTACAAAAGGATTGCTTACAAGATGATTTTGGAAGAACCTTTTAACTGCACAGATATGTAAGGCAACTACTGCAAGGAAAAGCTTCAGTGAAGGACATCGCAGAAAGATCCTTGAAAAGGCATAATAACTAATTAGAAAACTACAAAACACAGGACCTACAAAAGGATCATGGATATTGATACTAAAACATTGACCAGGAAAAAAAAAAAAAAAAGAATTCTCAGTCTATAGCAATCAGTGAGCGTTTTTCTTTTCATACCATGAAATTAATTGGACAAGAGTAATGTAAACTAATACTCGATATTCCTTAAAAGTCCTTGTGGAAAACAACTACACACCATTGATAGCTCTTGCATAGCACACGAAGCATCAGCTAGCTGAAGATCCATGGCTTGTTTCTTAGCAGGATGCAAGTTCTCATTCAATGAAACTGATAAAGGAACATTATCAATAATTTTTGATGCAATCAAGCAATGGCCACTAGGATTATGGCCTACCACGCCTACCACCTGCAAACAAGGCATTAGCTAAGGTTATTTTTCTTTTGGTTTTTGAATAATAGTGATAATTTGGAAGAAATCACATCCTCACTTCTTATCCTTGCCTGGCCAGGGAAAATGGAGAAGTGGTCCAACTTTTGCAATTCAAGACGCACACGTTGTCCTCCAGAATGCTCGACACTGTTCAATGTCAGATGATTGTAAATCATATCCAAAGGTATAAATATTAGGTATAAGTGGCTTGGATTTGCAATGAGCTAGATCATTTTCCAGAAGTTAGCAAATCAAGAACTGTTTGACAATCAACCGACGCGATTCCTAGAAACTCTTTCCCAAGTACTGGTTGATTGACAAATTTTGGGCCTGGATTGTCTTGACTGTTTGTTGGGCAAGGAATTCATCAAGTGAATTCACAAATACTTGCTTTCCATCTCGTATTAGATGTAATTTAGCGGTAATCCTCTTGGACTAAACTTGGGTGGGGGTTGAGGGCACAAAATAGGAAAGCAGCAGATAATAGTACATAATACTTCGAGCAGATATTATATTAATAAAACAATCTTATTGTGTCATCAACAGCTACTCCTATGTTGGTCAAAAAAATCAATATATGCATGTGGATCACCTCGCTGACTACAATGCAGCTAAATTAGCTTCATGAATCAGTTTTGACTCCTTCACTTTTGAGGAGGAAAAGGAACTCCAGCAGTCTTACCTGCTTTGCAGCAAAACAGGTTTTTCCCTCAAACGGCCTTCTTCCTCACAACAGATCATGCCAACGGCAAATATACTTCCCTGAAACAAGAATGTTCGTCATATATGCAGAAGTGTAATGTTAATATGAGAATGAGGAGATCAAGAAACTGCCACAAGTAGTGCTTAGGCTCTTAGAGAGGTATGAGCTTCAAATGTCTCAGTTCCTCAAATGTTAAGTTTTTCTTCAGCAAATAGAAAGGAGATGTGAATTACCTGAGATGCAATTGTTGGGTCTGTTGGTTCCTCAAACCCAGAGGCAGCAAGGGTTGCTGCACGTTCTTTTATGCGATTTTCCAGGAAACTAAACTAAAACACCAGGAGAAAAGCAAGGTCCTTAGTATGAAGAAAGATATGAACACTCTACTCCAGGAGAGCATAAGACTACCTTGGATTCAATCCTGTCATACATGAACCTGCAACCACTCTCCAGCTGGGAACCATTGATGTGTATGGAACACCTTTTGCTAGGTTGCAACCTCTTTATGATGTCATCTTCAGAAGTGTCATGATCATTTTCTTGCTTTATGGTCTCTGTACCATTAGTTGGCTCATTAAGTGTAAATTGCACCACGAACTTGCTTTTTCTCTGTCCAAAAGGTGTCACTAATTCTAAACATTTCCGAGAGCCAAAAATACTTCCATTTGTCATTTCTGCTGAATCAGATGGTTCTGTATGGGGTGTTTCTGGTCGATTTTTTGGGGAATGCAGAATATCTTCTTTTGTATCTTCAGATTCATCATTCAGTAACCTATATTATTGAAGCTTCTGTATTGTTAAATCTCATGGAACAAACTCAGAATCAATTGATAAATATTGCCATAATACTGCTGATAGTTACAAGAAGTGACAACAATTATGCAGATCAGTCCAAAAGCTACACAATTAAGAGATCCTATAGTAGATGCAGCAGAGTGATCTTATGAGTAGAGCAGCTGATCTGATCCACAATCTAAATTGGAAATTTCATATTGTCCAGAAAATGTATGTCAGACTATAATGCTAGCAGACTTTATATGACATGTGCACATGCTAAGAATGCAAAAAGATGAAACAGAAGTAACATAAGTCCTGGCCATCATGCCAACTGAATATGTGAAAACTGAAAAGAAAAAAAAAAAAAATACACACACATAAAGTTGAAGACAAATTGCCAAAGCTGTTAAACAAACTCACATAGCCACGTCATTGGAGTAAAAATGCAAACCGGGCTCCTTTTTTATAATTGCATCTCTTTGCTCATTCTGTAGTTGCTGCAAAAATGCACCCATCAGTGCGCTCTGCACAGTTAATTCTAACCCCCTGAAACATAAATAAAACCTCCAATTAGACCTCCAATATTCGAACTTCCAGAGTAACACAAAATCATAGACATTCATTTCCCTAAAATCCACGAAACTTTCATAAGAAAGTTGAATTTCAAAAGTAATTTACTTAAGGAATATAAATTACAATTAAACTCCTGAAAATTTCTATAATATCAAAATGCCATTTATTTGTCAGTTTCCGGCAACGAGAAAAGTAAACATAGAAAAGCAAGTAACGAAATCTTTTATTACTGAACTCTAACCTGTTGAGAGAAAAAACGTCCCAGCTGGAAACGAGATCGGAAGGACTCAACTTGTACTCTATACAAAATGTAAGACCTAAAGCAAGAAAAAAACAAAAAAAAACCATGAAATATTGTTCCCAATCAATTTCTCTTAGTGGAGTAGGCAAAATTGGGATACAGAAGACCATCTTACATTTCTTGAGAATTTCTTCTTCATCGTCAAGAGTGAACCCATTCCTTTTGAATTCAGCTTTGATTTCCTCTTCCATGGAGGCCTAGGGTTACGGTTCCGATGAGAGGTCAGACAGAAGTGGAAGAACCTTTATCTTTCTTCAGCTGCAGAGAATTGGCGGGAAATCTTTGCCTCCAATCCAACAAACCGAAGCCCATTGGGCCATTGATTGGATCCTAGAATTTCTACACCTTGATTACCATGGACTGCAAAGTGCGAGTTGCCAGATAGTGGCCTTGGTAAAAGCATGTCTGGCCCAATGTTTGTGAATTTTTTCTCTTTCTTTGATTTATTTTTATTTTAACTATTTTTTTACCACGAGGACGTAAATAAAATTTAAAGGAGGCTCCTTTATTTAAGATACATAAACCCTCTTTCGTTGATAATATATGTGATGAGGAACTCATACTCAAATTTTAATTTGATGTGTTCAAAATAAAACCCATGTTATATTACTTAATCCTCTTTTATTGTTAATACATATTTATTGACAAGAAACTCATTCTCAAATTTTTTTTTTTTTTAATGGATTCAAAATAAATTCGAGTTATATTACTTAACAATCCATCTGATTTCGAATGATATGGGGACAAACTACTAATAGGGCCAAGGCGTTCAAAATCAACTCATGTTATATTACTTTAATAACATATCAAGTACCATAAAATAATGAAAACTGAGAAGAAAATCATCTTATTGCAGCAGGTAAGAAGTTGAGACTTCAGAATACARCAGGTAAGTCTCCAAATGACCCATAATTACATATAGAGAGTCACATATAGAGAGAGACAGATTGTCTGAAGACTCCCGGTTAAACTACTCAAGAACAAGATAATCACAATTTCACTTTGAAACGAATCAATCTTAATTATCTGCAGACTTCGGAAGGGTAATTTATACTAGTAATCTTGCTGTTTTCGTCTTCATCATCCAGGTCAACAAGTAGAGTTTGAAGCTTCTCTTCCGAATCAGAAATGATTCAAGAATAGAATTTATACTGGCTGGCCCTTTTTATGATAGTCCTCATACCTCCAATCGGTGCTAGAATCATCAAAAGAACTCCAAGAAAAACGCAGGTCTGCAAATTTGTCAAGTAGAAGATGYGTATATTAGCATCTTCAAACCAATTTGCAGTAACGAGACTAGGTTGATTAAATAACTTACCCAGTTTGCAAACCAAGACAAGGAGAACCTCTTCGGTTTGTAAATGATAAGCCAGATAACGCAGGGAAGCTGCAAAAAGAACAACATTTGCTTAGACAACAGCAACATGGTTGCAGTCTGAGAATTCGGTTAAGGTACTTTTGCTTACAAAATATGATGTAGGGGCTAAAGCCAAGCCGCCGAAGAATCCCATTAAGCCCCCAAAGAAAGGGAATGTCACGCCAATGAACAATGTCAGAGCTGCAATGAATAAAGTACGAACATAAGACGAGAGCTATCGCTCAATGAATAAAGTACGAACATAAGACGAGAGCTATCGCCTATCAGACCAACAAAAGATTCACTGGAATATGTGAGCTAAAAGTACTAACCAACGTAAGTAGTCCGGGTGAAAAACCGAAGCTTAGTGGAAGGTTTGAATTTTGCTTTCTTCACCAGATAAGTCTCTAGCAGATCAAACACAGGCATAGCATAAACCTGGTAGCTTCCAACTACATGGACTACGACAAACATGTTAGCCATTGCAACAAGCCAGTTGGGTTTTTCGAGTGTGATCAGGATATTGTCATCAACTTTGTTCCCAAATATGTAGTAGCCGCCAATTGCCACTGGAAAGTAACAAATGGCTACAACAATGTAGGCAACAACTACCCCTTTCCACATTGGTTTCTTGGAAGGTTTTCCCTCACTGGAAGGAATTGTTGCTTGAATTTCCAACACCACATTATGACCGGCATAGGCAAAACCTATATCACCCATGGCATTGAAAAAGTTGAAGACATTGCCGGCTGTAGTTGACTCTCTGTAAGCATAGCTCACATCTGGAGATCTTCCCTTGTTCGCTGCAGCAGCCCAAGCAATGGTAGAGTAACTGCAATTGCCAGGAAAACCAAAAAAGGAGAAATATATATGAACCCTTTTCATGATTCTGATGATACTAAAGAACAGACTTGATTTTGAAATTAATGACAATATATATACCTCAAGGACATTACAGCTGCAGATAAGGAGACAACGGATATTGAGTCCATGTTCGGAAGATGAGAGAGCACAAAATGAACCGAGGAGAAAATCAAGATGAAGTAAGTCAGCTTGATATCTTTGCAGTTGGGACAAACAATGTCATGGAACTTCTTGAGTGATTGACCCCCGGTGACCATGTAGATGATGCATGTACTGACTTGCACAATTACTTGTTGGGGTACGACTATATATAGCCCTAGTTTTTCACCAAAAGCATGCTGGCCTAGTTCATGGTACCTGTCGAACCTCTTACCAGGTACCATTTCATGCATCTCAACCATTTGCCACAGAGTGTACAGGGTAATGATCCAAGAAAGAATGAGTAAGGTTATCCCAGGACCCCTACACGTGAAACAATGCAGAATTAGAAATTCCTACATATATTTCATAATCAATTTCAAGAAATAGTTGAGTTCAACTTCATATCCATTACTATGATAAGATCTTCATGTATATGATCATTATTGACACCATCCATATAATGAAACTCTGATGAACACCTAGCTAATATTGTTGGAAATTTCTCAGACAGAAAGTCAATATAGACATCAATATCACAAACATAGTATAATTTGAACGACAATATGTAGAATTTTGTAATATTTTATTAGTTTCTTAGTTCTATTCGTAGGTAAACATCACAGTTAGCCATTCCCATATCTTCGGATTCTTTTTCTTAAAAATTTTACATAGAAACCTAGCAGAGAATTAAAACTAATCCAGCCAATTAAACTAGCCTTGCATGTTGACACTTTGAGATTCTTAATCACCTCCAATGTAGAAACAAGGATTTGGGGAAGAATATCCAATTCAAAAGATTATTAAGATAATACTTATACGACAATAAACATATAGTTCAAGATAAAAGGATCGGAGTACTGTGTCTTCTTAAATCGGCTCCATCGTAACGAGATCATATATAAAGCTTTATTATATCCTTGTTTTGATATTGAATAACTTATAAACTTTTCATGATTCATGATAGAGTACTATGAATTTAGCGTACGGGATTTGAAGATGCATACCATCCGAGTTCTGACAAGGCATAAGGAAGGCCGAGGACACCGGCTCCGACCATGGCAGTGACATTGTGGAAAGTTGAGTAGTACCACTTGGCGTTCCTTGAACCAGTGATGGGGAGCCACTTCTCAAGGTCCAGTTCTTCTTGAGTCTTTTCAGGTGGTGTAGGACTTGGAGACTTAACATCCTTCATTGTATCTGCACCCATGGACATACAACTTGTCTTCCTTTCTTCCTTCTCTTCTACTTCTCTCTAACTCGCTTCACAGAAAAAAGTAATTCAAGAAGGTGTAAAAAGCTGAAGCAGCAGAGACACAGAACGATGGATTCTCCCWACAATGAAAATCAAGAAACTCAATGCTTTATACTTTTGGACTTCATTAAAAAGCTYTCAAGGCTGGTATGAGAGGAAAGGAATGGCTCTCAAATTTGGAGGTTGTGATGTTTTATTCGTGCAGCTCAGGGGTTAGACACCGTCGATTAAGGAAACTAGTTAGTACAGGAATTTATATAGATACCCTTCGAAAGGTTGAGTTTATCAAGAATACTATCTCTTAGGATATGGGAGATAYGATAGAATTAAAACTGCAGACAGCAATCGAGGAAAAATTCCTAGATATGGGAGGTGATTATGGTAATTTCTCAAACGGAAAGAATATAAACCAGATGAATTAGAGCAGGATAAGGACCACTACATAATAGTCTTCCGAGTTCATGGGAGTGAGACTAATTCAAACTACAATTTGCCTATTAGAGGGCATGACCGACACGACCCGTAATCTTCCTGATCAGACATAAAACTCAACCTATGAAACGAGAGATGAACTCCAACACTAGTGTCATGCGTATCTTGTCACCGTAATAATATCATGTTTTCCGGACTTTTAAAATTTAATATTTATATTTCGAAATAAAATTCTATATGGATTCCGTTATAAATATTATAGAGTTGCTAATTTAATAATAATTTGATTTGTTTAGAGTTTTGATTAGAATTCATTTGATATTGACAGTTGTCATATTTAATCGTAACTTTTGTTTGACAATTTTCTAGTCAAACATTAAATTACATCATATTATTCTATATCAATAAAATTTTAGTCTTTCATTTCTCTATTATCTTCTATTTAAATTATTTAATAGGTTCGATATCCTTTCAGTAAGGTTTCTATAGTCTTCTATTTAGATTATTTAATATGCTCGATATCCTTTAAATAAGGTTTCTATTGTCTTTTGTTWGGATTATTTAATATGCTCGATATCCCTTAAGTAAGGTCTCGAGTTTGAATACTCTGAACGGTATGGATCCTGTCTCACTCGAACTCGAACTAATCAAAACTAAAAATTTTGAAAGTAAATAATGTAGGAAGAACTTTTATTATTGTTCGTGAGTTTTGTCCGACTCTAAACCAAAAGAAAAAGGAATACGTTTAAGTTGAAATAGCTATATGCAAATGTAACCGATATCGTATCCAATAATAATCTAATACTTTTTGAGAACTAAGAAAAGATTATATGAATTAATATAAATAAAGTTTATGAATTATAGAAAATATTCTCCCGATTCAATGGGAAAAATTGAAAAGAGATTCATCACACAAGACGACCCCAATAATAGTAACTAATCCAAACCATACTAACAATTTTTAAGTTCATATAATTGTAAGGGATTGACCAGATTTTGTAATTTAAATATTAATATGTCACGGAATTTATATTATATTTTTAAATTTGAACTCGAATATTTATATGAGATTTTATTTTGAGTTGATATATTTATGTACGATTTGCAAAATATATTTATATATGATCTAATTTTAATTATTTTAATGGATAGGGGATCTTTTGCACGAGTAATAGGTACACGTTAATGAATAAGCTACCATTTAACAAAAAATTAAATTTCGAATAAAATTTAAATCAAATTTATCAAGTGATTTAATTAAAAAAAATTATTGGACTTTTTATGTTTTGTACGAACGAACATATAAATCTTGGGTATGGGCGTATGGCTGATTGTAGTGGGTCTCTTACATGGACTGAATTTTAGGCTCATGGTCTACATTGGGCTGGCAATACGTAGTCGAAAGTCCAGAGACAAGGCGAGGAGTGTCAACCTTAGTGGGCTAACATTTCTTCACATCTAATGGTGAATAAAAAGCCCAGATTCGTAAACTTTAATTAGCCTGTCAGCCCATCTCGTAATTACCCCAAGGACGAAAAAAGAAATGAATGGAACGGTGTTAAGAAAATTTAGAATTAATTGAGTTATCATATGAGTGGACTGCAATGTCTTCCAAGAAAATGTATAAGCAGGATTTTACAGGGGATGCTGTTATTTCAAACTCAATCTATCAGAAGTTGTAGAAAAATATAATCATGAATGGCTTGGATGTCTGAAACTTTTGTTCTGTCGACTGAAGCTGATGGGATGATCTGCAGCTATGCCTTGAGCACCAAAACAAAGATATTGGTTCATCAGCTTAATGTTGAAGGATCCATGTTTTCGCTGCATTTTCGATTTATTCCTGCTTGGGGAGTCATTTGAACTGGATAGGCCAGCACTACCATTGCCAAGGTTCAAATCCTTTTCTCTATCAGTTGACACTGGAGATGACCAAGATGATTCAGATAAGGGACTTGAAGTTGCCCCCCCAAAAGATAACTGCCTCTTCACTTGAATGACACCCTGCATTAGTCGTGCAGCAAACTTCTCTTTGGTGGATGGACTTGGAAGATTGTTTGGTAAAGCAAGTGTTCTTTTGTTGTTTGGCAAGCTAGTCACTTTTGAATATCTCTGCCGAAGTGAGATTGGGCTCTCTTCCAGACTTGAATAGATCCTAAATGATTCCACGGAATCAGTGTCTCCCGAGTTGACATTTCCTTTTCTCATCTCTTTTCTCCTTGGTAAATGGAGCAGCATCTTCAGGCGCCTCGCAGCACTATTTACAGATCCCAACTTTTTCTTAAACAATTCAGACCCAGCACCTGAACCACAGTAACTTAGCTCTCCTGAAAACGCATCGTACTCTGTGCTTGCAATATCGGTACCAGCATCAGAGGCATTCTCAATTCCAGTGTACAAAAATATTTCTGCATCAGGGATTCTAAAAGAAGTTCCTGGACTGCCTCCAATACCTTGCATTTTCAAATGAGAAGCAAGGACACTTCTTGTAATATGGTCTTGACAATTGGAAATTCCACCAGCAGAAATCAGCCGCTTAATTAATATCTCAGAAGATGCAGATTGTGGCCTTTGTTTGAGCAGATCCAGTGGGGTATTCCCATCAGCATCTCGTATATTCAAGTTTATTGAACGGACAGACATGAGGAGTTCCACTAAATCAGAGTGAATGTTCTCAATTACAGCCATGTGAAGAGCAGTTCGACCGTCATTATTCCTGGCATTAATGATATCCTGTAGATTCACTATTTTACCACATACCAACTGCTTCATGAGATCTATCTGTCGGTCTAGTCTCCGGAAACCTGGGCTTCTGAAGCCTGCCACTGCCATATGGAGAAAAGTGTCTCCATAATTATTTTTCAGTGAGGTGGTCGAAGGAGATGCATATATGAGAATCTCCACCACGGCTAAGTAACCCCTGTAAGCAGCCACATTTAGTGCTGTATTTCCTTGATTATCAGTGGAGTTGACAACGTCATAAGATGCCAGTAAATGATTTACTACCTGCATTTCAGGAAAAGAACAATTAGAATTGACAGCTTCCCCAGGTTGAGATAAAAGTAAAGGTTCAGAACGATAATTGGCAGCTATTACATTGAGTGGGATTCAACATTAGATGAAGCATGGTCCATACAATTATTCCTCGCACTTTATGATAAGCATCAGTACTACACATTATTTCATCATTCTGCAATAATCTAGACTTGTGTTTTATAAGCAGTGGCCTTTGATCTTTRTCAGGAAGGGAATGCACTTAGCAGGTTTTCATATTTTCTCTTCTTCATTCCTTCTTGATGATCGGAACATATAGCAAGAATATAACCAAAGCATGTCATGTGGAAGAAAGACCGAAACAGGGCCAAACATGTTCCTAAATAAGATTAAAAAGATAATTAAAAAAAAGTTGACTTAAATTCTTCCTTTCAGCCGATTATCCCCTTAGGCCATTCTTGGCAACCAAATTCAGACCTAGATCTTATTGATATGCCACATCACAACCAATCACACTTAAAATCTGACACATGATGCACTGGAATTAACCAGAAAAAGCAGCAAACCACTTAAAGCCTATAAATATTTTTTCTAATTCTAATGTGAAAGTCCCCAGTTTAATCAGATTCTACACAGTTTATTGTTTGTTGTTAGATTTGAATTTTGGAACTGATGTTATTTTGCCAAGCAGACATATCATGTAGCAATACTCACAACATGTGGGGATGAGAACTTAACTATTTCATCAATGATACCATATGATTAATTCAAAAATAAGTTTATAGAACGAGTTCCCATGCATTTTCCTTCCTCAAACTTAACCTATAAATCATTGTTGCTGAGCTGTTAGCAAGTTAACAATTTTATAGCTATGCTAAAGAATTCTGCACCAAAGGAAATATCACATGTCCTGATAATGTTGGGTTTTCAATTTGGAAGAGGAGTCCATTATCTGAAGCCTAAMTATTTCCTACCTTCTTATGCACAATTCTTCGAATTGTACATCACCATTTTGACAAAATGGATTACTATATATCCTACCAAATGTATACTCAGATTATAAAACTGTCACATCCTGGTCTATTGCATATGATTTCATCACAATAATGCTAGTTTCAAACTTAATAGCTATTTTTCTTGCCAGTTTAAAGTTCGATGAACCATAAAATTGTAGTTTAACAAGTAGAAATAGAAAGATTATACTCTGCAATGGTAAGTCAGGTACAGGATAACTCATGCTAATGTGTTAACTTCACTGGTGCTCAATAATGTACATAGCAAATAACTGCAAAAGAAAAGGGAGGGAAAAGGAGAAAAGAAAACGATTAGACTAACTCACCCCAACCTGCCCTCTGCCAGAGGCTGTATGCAACAATGTGGATCCCTGAGCATCCCGATAAACCATAATATCAGAGCAATCCCCTAGAAGTTCCCTTAACATCTCCACATTTCCTCCTCTTGCAGTGGCATGAACAGCCCTATTCATCATTTCCCAACTGAAAACAGATGAAACCTCCTCCGGTTGCTCCTCCATTTCTACTCCGTTGTCAGTAGAAGACCTTAGCGGGAGGGAAAACTCAAGCAACAGTCTGAAGACCTCACAGTTCTTGCTTCTGGCTGCAGCATAGAGTATATCAGTAACACCATATTCCCCTTCTCCAAATACTAAAAGCGGGTCTCTATCCAGTAATTCTTTGACAAATTGTGTGTCTCCTGCTGAGGCAGCAGTGTAGAGAAGCCAACCTCCATAGCCAGCTCTGATCAGGGAATTCTGGCCTTTTTTGGTTTGACACTCGAGCAGGAGTTGTCTAGCAACTTGGGAGCGACATTTGGCAACATCATCGAATTGATCCTCATCATCCCACACGGTTTCAACGCGGCGAATTCTACGAAGAGAGGTGAGTTTGATAAGCAGATTCGTGTCAAGATGAAGAAGCTCTCTAACCAGATCGTAGTGGCCATTGGCTGCTGCCCAATCTATGGGAGATGCAAACCACCACTGGTCTCCAGTGCTTTCCCATCTCAGAGGGAAGTATGTCGGAGGCATTGCAGCAAGAAGGAAAGAAACGAAGTTTCACAGTTGAATACCAATCAAATTCACAGCGAAATCATAGTTTTAACAATAACCAAGTATAGTTACTCGTATTCTTGAAATGGACGGAGCAAAACGAAGACATATAAGGATAAGAGGGCCAAGGTCAAAGCACAACAAACGAATTCTTCTTTTAAGATGCACAAAAAGTACGGAATCTGGAACATGATACTTGCAAGAATCAAGAAGGGCCTAAGAAGTTCAACCAAACCAACTCATATGCGAGGGAAATTGAGAAATCAGAAACAGAGAAAGCAGGGGAAGTTGTGAAATTATAGAATACAAAGCAGACTACAAGCCAAGAAGACTTATGCAGGGATTAGAAATTTGGAGCTAAAAGATTCCAACTTTATGCAACAGTTTGCAGATGATACAAAAGAGAAAAGACCACACGTTTAGAGTAGATTTTTGGTGGGTTTTTTGTATGGCCAGAGAAAATTATTGGAAAAAGAAAGTCCTACGAAGTTTCAAGATTCCCACCGTCCGTGAAATCCCACTGCAGATAGTTTGTCTGATCTGTTCTGTGTGCGTGTGAGTGCCCAAAGGCAAAGCCAAGCTCTTTGGCCCCATTAGGCCATTTTAGCCTTTGGATTCTTCACCATTGGGTTCCGCATTAGGAAGAGAAAGGCTAACCGATAACCGCTGAAAGTTTGGCAAACCATTTGAATTGTTCTTAGGTTATTTATACACAACTCCAAATGACTCGAGAGATTTTCACATGTGCCCTGGAAAACGTCACTCTTTAAAGAGATAAATCCATATAAAGCTAATGATTAATAGCTCAACAGTCACTGACTCGTACATGAAGGAAGTGGACGTTTGGGGTAATTATCACACTTCACTCTTGCTCGACATTGTCTCTCAATGGTAGGGATAAAATAAAAGAAATGTGGGAAATTAGGAATATTAATGGACAGAATAGATGGTTCATGATATCAATAGATAATCAGTGAAGAAGAATAAAATAGTAAATAAGTCGATGCTCGACGTTAGAATTTGAGTATGATGCTTTTAACGAATCGTTTTTTTTTAATTTTGAGAAAACAAGAATTTAATTGCATCTTTCATTTGTCAAAAAATAATATCCTCAAATTGGAATAAAATGGAAAAGGCAAAACCAATCAAAAACTATTCTCACATATATTTTTCTCCATGTTTCACTCTCACCGCTCTCAACTCTCTAATTTCTTATAGTACTACTCTTACCATCTCTTAATTCGAAACATGTTTATACACTCGTTTTTAATTTAGAACGCTTATATACCTCTATCACATCATTTCTTGATTCGAACACTAACATATGAATCAACAATTACATCMACATTCAATCTCGACTCGTACAAAATTCATAAGAGAGTCATTATTAAATTTGGCAAAAGATCATTAGTGATTGAAAGTAGATAGCAAATTCTTTCCAACTTGCTTAAACATGTTCTATTACAACAAGCCAATCCATGTTCTTTCCAACTTGCTTAAACATGTTCTATTACAACAAACCAATCCACGGTCCACTTACCAAATAGTTGCTTTGTTTTGATAAATGAGATAGACAAGATAACCCCTAAAAAACCTTAATTGCAAAAAAAAAAAAAAAAAAAGGACAAGAGCAGTACAACATTAGGAGATTCAATGCTTACATAAGGCTCCATAGGGACAATTAGGACAAGGAAATTATTAGACATTAATCACATATATTCTTCTTTAGTAATATTTTAATTTGTCTTAATTGCAAGATAATTCCAGSTAATGTACTTAAATTCTTGAATGATATGAAAATAGTACGTTGTCTGCATGTGCAGCTGCCAATCATAATTATTCATAAAATTTTCACCAACACAACGACTAATATAGACAAAATAAATGACATTTACGAATTTCAGTTATCCTTATTATTTTCTACAACAAAGATAATGAACTGCGTACGAAGGCGTAGCCCAATAGTAGGACTGATGGATTACCAACTCATTCTCGTTTATAATTTAACAGATTAAAACAATTTGTGAGTAAATTATTAAATTAAGTGAACGCATATATTCAATGAYAATATGTGAAAGAGTTTTGAATAGATAAATCTTCTTTMRAATAAGAATCAAACCGTCATCTCGTTAAAAGAAAATTTCATTATTATTTATTAACTTTTATGCTAAACCATAATGGATTTGGTTCGACTAATATCTGAACTATGAAAATAATTAAATTTATTGATTTACCATCGATACTTGAAAACTCAATCAACCAGATTTTGGTTTTTTTTTTTTTTTTAAGAGGCCCAATGCTTATGCAAAGTGAAAGGGATATTAATATGTATGACTTTATTTTTTAATAAAACATAAAAAATAGTCTGTCTGACCTTATATGTTTTTCATTCCGACGGATAATCTTCTTGTACTATTTGCTAGTTTTAGCCTTGATGCAACTTAAGATTACATCATCACTCCTGCATTAATTATCAACTTTTACCGATGAAATTGCGACAAAAGCTATTAAGGGTCGATGACAACATTAAAGGCCAAAAGCAGGGGTGAAAAGAAATGATAAAAAAACCCCAAAGTTAAATGAACAAATAAAGAAATATATATGTACATATTTTTTAATAGCAGTAAGGACCTCTTACCGAAATCTAAAGGAATTAACAATTTTAAATAATCGACCGACGGCATAGAAGGGTCCAAAGTTGGGAAAATGATTTTTCTAAAGTACCGTAGTATTATCATTAGTTTCATTGTAGATATGCACATGTAGCACTAGCAGTAGGAATAGCCGGCCGCGACCGGCCAAGAGGCACATGGACTTATGACAATTACAGTGGTGAATGGCTGCTGGAAACTTCGAGGGACTCAGAATTTAAGTCTTGTATTTTACTGCTCCCTAGGTGGCGTCTTCTCATTGTCTTAAGCATTSGATCATGAGATTGGATTCTCTCCATATTTCAGTCATCCTTTGATCGTTTTTCACAACCACATGGCTCTCTGCATCTCCAACAAAGCTCTTAAATCGCTCTGCATCTCCCCAATTGAAAATACCATGACATGCATTTCAAGATATCTCATCAGGATCATAAGTATTTTCATTCACACGCTGTATAGTTGGGACCTAGGAGGTTCCAGTGAACTACCAAAGCTTTTGACCAGAGATATGCAGGTTTTGCATGCAGCATCCATTGCTTTAACTGCGAGACTAAAGGAGAATTTTACGTGCATAGTTTCATAGATGCAGCTGCCTAAACCAAAACAATCTCGAACCACAACTACGAGCAAACCCAGGTTAGGAGGAAGAGGAGCGTCTATAGCATAAGATGCCAGTCATCTAGTGCCTTAGAATCCAGGTTTGGAAATCAGTGCTCAAGACAGTGCAGGTTCTCCGAACCATAACTAGTCCATTCTTATGAGAGAGATTGACAAGAACAAAGAAAATGCAAGAAACAAGTGAAGTAAGCAACAATATGCAAAACGACACTCATCACATACTTTAAAATAAACTAGACATAATATGGAGAGTACTTAGGTCAATAATATCTATACAGACCATGTTAAATTATCTAATTTTACATATGTGCATGTTTATGTGTGTCCAATAATCAGGGACAGAACAAAATTTCCTCCTCTCCAAAACATGGAAAAACTCACAAAACATAGTACAATCGTACAACCAAAAACCTCCTTCAGTTCCTCCTCCCTTGTTTGCCTGTTTACACTATTATATCCCTCATTCAATTCTAGCATGTAATATCAACTAAAATCTAAAAATTCCTTTACCTAGCAAACTCTGCAAATTAAATGGAATAATGATCACCTTGGACCTATCAAGATGATTTCATTTTCTTCATGTATTCTTCGACCCTGTCAGCAGTAGCATGCATATTCCTTTGCTTAACTTCATCAAGGAGTAAACAGCAAGTCCGATATCTAGGTCTAATTTCTTGACCTACCATCTCCATAAAGAGATCGTATGCCTCATCGATTTTGTTTGCTTTGCATAACCCATGGATCAAAAGTGTATAAGTAGATAGATCAAAGCTTAAGTGATGCTTACCAGTCATATCATCCAGCAATGTCCTCAAGCAACTGAGGTTGTCTCCTGCTCTAAAGCATGATTTGAGCAGTGGATAATATGACTGAACATCAGGCTTACAAGAAGATGAATTTTCCATATCCCTGAGCAACTCCAAAGCTTTTCGTTCCTGCTTACGATTGCAAAACATTGCAATCATTGTATTGTATGTAGATGTATTCGGGGGAATGCCAATCTTCGGCATTTCCACCTTAAAAACATGAACAGCCTTGTCTACTCTGCCAGACCTGCCTAATGTATGAAGTAAAGCATTGTAAAAAAGTGTATCAGGTTCGCATCCTGCTGATTTCATTCTCTCAACTATCTTTAAAGCTTCCTCAAATGCCTCTGACTTTGTCAATGAACACATAATCGTGGTGAAAGTGACAACATTAGGTGTGCAATTTTGAGCTTCCATTTCGTCGAGTAGCTCGTAGACCCTATGGAAGTTGGATTGATGGCAGTACGACTGAATAATGGTAGAGTAGCTGATGACACAGGGGCGGCAGCCATGTCCTTTCATCTCCTGAATTGTCCAATGTGCCTCGTCAACTCTATTAACTTTGCACCAACCATGAACAAAGATGTTGAAAGTGTTTGCATTTGGTGGGATGTGTGATTTAAGCTCCAAGAAGATAGTGCGAGCCTGCTCAACCTTTTTCTCTTTGCAAAGCGTGTCAAGCAACAAATTCATGGATTCTGTATTCCTTTCCAATCCAAAATTCTCTAATTGATCGAATATGCTTACAGCATCCTCCCACATTCCTGCCCCAGTAAACCTTCTCATAAGCTTCCCTATGGTATTTAGAGAGACAAGTTGAGCTCTATTCATTTCCTCCACAAATGCACGCATCTTTTCCATTTGTTTCATTTTTCCCAATGTATCCACAACTTGATCATAGAATACTGACAATGGTTTGTAGTAGTGATGTGATTCTGCCCATCTCATAACACCTAAAGAGGACTTCCAATCATCTTTGAAACGATTAAGCAACCCATGAACAAGGTAGTGATTTACCTGCATCCTATTACAAGCAGGGTCATGCATGAGCGAACGATACACCTCATCCTCACAGCCTGCAGCACAAATTTTAGCAATAAGAGTATTTAGGTCAGACTCTCTTCCCTCTTGGTCAGAAATGCTTATACTGGTCAAATTGGTCTTATCCTCTGGCAAAATCCAAGATTGTGTCGAAATATATCGAAGGTAATTCTTTGAAGTAACATGGAAAATGTCATGGCAAACTCGCGAGAAAAGAAAGATGTTGCTCTGTGCAATTCTGCTTGACATAGAATCGTAAAAGGATTGGGAAACTAAGCTTAATTCCGTACTCCTGAAAACAAATAGAACAAGAATTAGCTGCAACGAGCTGAGTAAGACTAAGTGTTCGATCATATTCCTCACAGAAGTAAAGAGAGAAACCGAAAATTTAAAATATATTTTACAAACATGCAAAAACTAAATCAGTCTTATTCAGTGGCTTCTGAAAGTAATAACTAAGAAGGAAAAGAATTGGCATTTACAGATAAAGAAGGAACCTTGCACTAACAAAACCAACCTCGGAGCCTTTGTTAGCTCGGTTTCTTTTTGCTCCTTGGCCTCTCCCACAGAATTTGGCAAGATAGGCGAATGAAATGCTTCTGGAAAAGAAACAGCCTTGACAAGGCGGGGGGGAAGGTCACTGAACCTCGCGGGCACCGTAACTCAGCCGTCCGGTTTGCAAATTGCAGGAGCTAGAGGAATTGAAATGATCTTTGATGGAGCTGACTGCGATTTCATTACCCGCGAATATGTTTGCCTTTTCCATTTTTGATTTTCTTTATTTTTGTTTTGGGTCATTGGAGGCCCTAATGCCCATCAGAAAAAGCCATGTTGTTGCGAAGTTATAATTTCGTTTAGGTCGTTGGCCATGGCCCATTAGGAAGGGACAAGTTCTGGGCCACATATCCCAGGACGGTTTGTTCGTTCAATTAACGTTAAGCCAAACTCAAACAAAAAAAAATTTAATTTTTAATTACTAAATAATTGCTATTACTTAAACCCCAATTAGTAAAACTGAAGTTTAAACACCGCATCTGAACATTGAAATCTGAATATTAATGTCAGAATTCCACTGAGAAGAATATTGTTCCCCTAAATTCCATATCACAAAGACCAGCAGCCAGCACTAAGGAGACACTTTCAGCAATGCATTAAAATGGATGGATCAAGCACTCTGGCAGCCATAGAAAAGAGCTTTGCTCATCAATGTAACATCCAGACACTTTCAAAATAAACTCTAGCACCAAGTGCTCTTTTTCAGGTTGAGAATGGACGGGTCAAGCCTTAAGGGAAGCTATATGGCCAATCAAATCGACCACATGGGAACTGCAAAACAAAGAAAGTATGATGTCAACTAAATGGAGGAGGGATCAATATATATTTCTTGACATCATCGAGCCAAACGCAGAGTGAAAAATTGCCATCAAGTTAAAAATAAAGGATTTCATATAACAGAAGCATTACCTGTATTTTCTTTTTGTTGTCATACGAAGAAACAATTTTCACAAACTGCTTGTTCAGAGCACTTCCAGCCTTGGCATAAAAAATGCTTGACCTGCATTTAGAATGCACATGTTCTTTTCCTTTTGTTGGTTATGGGGAAGGGTAAAGGTGAGGGTGAGGGTGAGTGTCTACGGAGCAATGTGCAGTGAAGCATACCTGGTGCATCGAGAAGTCTTTGGTCCTGCTTTACTATCTCTGCTAGATGGCCGAAACAAAAATGATAAATGGTAGAAAGAATGAACCATGGATTCAGAACTTATCTTCTGCTTCTTTACTTTCTGAACTCAACCTGAGAAGTGATTTACACAAATTGCTATATTTCTAGGTAATTATGAAAAATATATCCAAAAATACAACTATTTGAAGATACTACAGACATCTTGAGGAATGATCAAAAAGTAAATATGGATACATACAGTAGATAGTACGATTCTTCTATCCAGCTATTATCACCAGTAATCACCACATGAACAAGTTCCACTTTTGAAGCGATGAAATCTGCTAGCGTCCCTCAGAACAATTTCTCTTCTGGTGACCATGGCTATCACTTTGATCGCATTATGGCAATCGCTGCAAATTCTATGGCTCTGAACAAGACGCAATGGAGTTGAATCAACCGAGTTGATTAGCCCAAAGGAAATTGCCAACTTTTCACTATGATAATGCCGCAATTCCTCCTCTCTCTCATCAACATCAGGAAGCRAGGATTTGCCTTCCGGAACATAGCCTTGTTTGGAGATCTCTTGCATCAGTTTGTCTAATTTCTCATAGATCTGCTTGGTTTGTTTGTGAGACTTATCTCCAGATAAGAAAGCATATGATTGTTTCTTGATTTCTATCCAAGTGCACGCAGGCAACATTCTTAGGCCTTTTCTTTTCAAGGTCCGGACAACAGCAGCTGCTTCATCCAACTTCCGAGAACTGTTATATATATTTAAAAGCACCACATAATTACTCAACTTTTCCGGCTCCATCCCGTAAAGTTTCTCAGCTGCAAATTTTCCAAGCACAAGATTCTTGTGGATCCTACAAGCAGTGAGCAACGCAGCCCACATATTCATAGTTGGCTCAAATGGGGCATCTTTTATTAATGCCAAAGCTTCATCCAGAAGCCCTTGACGGCCTAACAACTCAATCATGCAGGCATAGTGCATGGCTCGAGGCTTTACCTTAAAATCCCTAGCCATTGAGTAAAAAATTTCCCATCCATGATCTAATAAACCTGAATGACTGCATGCAGAGAGAACAGCAAGAAATGTAACATGGCTGGGAACCATTCCTTCATGAATCATCTGGTCAAATAGCTCAACGGCCTCGATTCCTCGACCATGATTACCATATCCGGCTATTAACGCATTCCAAGAGATAACATTCTTTTTGCGCATCCTCTCAAAAACATTAYGGGCATCTTCTATCCTTCCCCATTTGCTATAAAAGTCCACGAGGGCAGTATTGGCAACTATATCTAACCCAAAACCATGACGAACTAACCCAGCATGAGCCTGTTTAGCATGCTCTAAGGAAGCTAACCTCGTACATACCCTTATAATCATTGAAAATGTGAAATGATCCATTTTTACACCAGCACCTCGCATTTCATAATACATGCTCAAGGCTTCGTCGCTATAACCATGAAGTGCATATCCTGCAATAATAGTATTCCATCCGACAGTTGTCTTCTCTGGCATCTCATCGAAAACAAATCTTGCATCCTCAATGCTACCGCATTTGCTATACATGTCGATCAAAGCACAAGACACATAGAGGTCATCAGCTACGCCCAATCTCAAAGCCAGAGAATGCAATTGCCTTCCCGGAGAAATCAATTCCAAACCGGCAGATGCTCGGATCATTGTAGCAACTATGCGCGAACTTGCATCCGAAAGCTCCTCCCGCATCATAAAAAACAACCTAAAGGCTTCAAAAAAGTTCCCTGCATCAACAAGCCCCCCAATTATTGTATTCCATGAAACCATGTTTTTCTCAGGCATTTCGTCAAACCATTTCTGGGCATCAATCATCATCCCACATTTCACATGCATCAGTAAGACCCTATTGCTCAAATACTGATCTGGTTCAAGTCCACCACTGACCATATAATTAGAAACTCGTTTTACTCCCCTAATTGATTTTAAACCAGTGCAAGCGCTGATCAATGCATCATAAGTACTATTGCTTATATTATGCTCACCTTCGCACTCTAAAATCTCGAACAATTCAAGAGCCTCTTTGTAACTCCCGTGCAAAACCAACTTTTCTATCTGAGTACAAATTCCAGACGCAAAACTCTCATCCACCCTGGCCTTGTTCTCTTTGATCAAGCTCCCAGCAGTTTTCAATGGTTTAGCCACCGGGATTGAGTGCTGAGGGCGTGGTTTGAGACTTTGTTCGAGAGAAGAACAGTGAATCTTTTGTAAAATCGAGCCGGTTTTACATTTTCTCTTCTTGCATTCAAAATTCCATCTTTCTCCACAGAATACATTCTGGTTTGCTAATTGACATGCCATTCTTGTAGAGCTACTATGTAACTGATCAAAACCCGTTGAAATATCCATTTCTGCAAAAGATTCAGGTGTTTACGGGTGATTGCTATAAATAAGAGCTAAATCACAGACAGAGAGAGCCAAGAAAATTCTTTTCCTCCAACTCTAACCAAAATATTATCTTCAAATTGGATTTCTAAACGGATATGAAGTGACCAAAGGACGAAGATGAGGGTGGAAGCTCCGGGACAGAGRGAGGTGGTGTTAAAGGCCGTCCCATCTTCGTAAGGTCCGCCGGATCCAGTCAACTATGATGTATGATAGTTGACTAAATTTCAGAAAGGTCCCTCTAAATTAGTGTTTGTGTCAATTAAGCCCTGAAATGTTAACCCTCCAAATTCAAAATACGTATGTTTAAAAAATAGTAACCAAAACCAAAACTAATAATCAACTTTACAATCAGATGAGATTTCAGACTCCATGATACACACACATCACTGGTTCTAACTTTTAATAATTGATATATTTATAGTAATTAATTAATTTAATTTAATTTTAATAAATCCTTACTCCTCGAGTCATTCGATTTATGAAATATTTTTTATTCATAAGCAAAGGATTTCATGAATTTATGTAATCYGATGACATTCATTCAGTTCACAATGTTTGTATTTGAGTGATTTTCAATAGTTACTATTTTCCTAGGAATATAATTCTTGTCCGAACGACTTTTTTAAGTAGAAATTATTTAATATCCCGATCAGCTTATGAGGAATTTTTGAATAATTTTATAAACCCATAGATGGAATTTGCGAACACTGTAGACTGGCACGATTGAGGAGCAAGTATCCTAACAGTGGACCCTGAACGATATGAGAGCCGCCGGGTAGTTAATTATTATTGCTTAGGTGTAAAGCACCAGGAACACCCTTCATTTGAATGCCTGGTCCGCCAAAAGCTGGTTTTGCTGTGGTGGTTCTAAACGTAAAGGTTCTTGAAATGCCTGGAAACAACCCTCCCCCTTACGGCAGACATGTTTTCCTAGAAGGGTACGTGGAAGTACCTACACCCTGCCATAAACCACACAAGGAACTCACGATACACCTACGGATGCTTCTCTTTCCTTTTTAATAGATCCTGATTGTTAAGAGTAGCTTGTTTGCATGACAAAGCAGGATTAACCATTCAAAAATAAATGCTTCTGGAAGAATGATGTTCCCCTAAATTCCACATCACGGCCGACAAACACTACTAAGTATACGTAATGGGCAAGTATAAGGTGACAAAGAACCGAATTATTTATAGATCCTGCTTTCAGCAATGCATTATCAAAGACCTCATCAACATTCATAGTTTCATAATCTAAACTTTAAAAAGACATTTCTATCAACCTCGATTTACTTCAATAACTCCGAATGTCTTCCCCATGGCGAATAAAGTAACTCAAAACCAAAGTTTCTAAATCATATTCACCCAACTGGTTCGATTATTACAAAGCTAAACAAGATACGGAAACGCTCAGACATTGAAAATAAACTCCAGCACCTAGTGCTCTTTTCAGGTTGAAACTGTGGGTGGATCAAGCCTTAACGGAAGCCATATGGCAAATCAAATCGACCACACGGGTACTGCAAAACCAAAAAACAATGATATCAACTAAATGGAGGAACAACCAATCTATATTTCTTGAAAACGTAGAGCCAAATGCAGAGTGAAAATCTGCAATTAAGTTAAAGTTAAAAGGAAAGGATTTCATACGACAGAAGCATTACCTGTAGCCCCATTCGTTGTCATACCAAGAAACAACTTTCACAAACTGCTTGCTCAGGGCAATTCCAGCCTTGGCATCAAAAATGCTTGACCTGAATTTCCAGAACATAACATCACATTACATTAAACAATTAGAACACCTCTCAGTCATGCAATAGATTTCAACAATTCTCACCTGCTATCACCAACAAAATCGGTGGATACCACATCATCTTCGGTGTAGCCTAAGATTCCCTTGAGTTTACCCTCAGATTCCTCCCTGAATATCAAGACACAGAAATCAGAAAAAATAAGAACAAGCAGTTCACAATAGTTAAAGAACTCAGTTCCCCCAGTAGACAAGGCCAGCTCTTTAGGCATTGCTTAAAAATATCTAAGATAATTCAAATCAGCAAAGCCAAATAACTCACTTGATAGCAGCCTTGATCTCATCATAGGTGGCTTCTTTCTCTAGTCTAACAGTCAGGTCCACAACTGAAACATCAACAGTTGGAACACGGAATGCCATACCCGTCAATTTGCCATTAAGGGCGGGAAGAACTTTGCCAACAGCCTACATTAACAATCAAATTTAGAGTCATAAAGAACCCACAGTACTAAAGGCCATGTTAAAAAGCCAAGCCAATATAGATTTAGATAAAATATCCACAAAGAAGTCTATCTAAATCATATATCACTCTCATGTAATTCTAGGGGCTTCACTGTGTAGCAAATAGGCCACAAATTCTACACCCCTTRATTAAACAAATTTCCTTCTTACCTTGGCAGCTCCAGTGCTGCTGGGAATAATGTTAAACGAAGCAGCTCTTCCACCTCTCCAGTCCTTGGCTGAAGGACCATCAACAGTCTTCTGAGTGGCTGTAGAGGACACATTACAAAGGCAAATACTATTAGTTGTTGAAGATACCACAAGAAAGGCAAACACAATCATCTTCCAGCTTCTTCCTAATGGCCAACAGACAATTCCAACATATGAGGCTAGCTTACCAGTGATAGAGTGGACAGTGGTCATAAGACCCTCAACAATGCCAAATCTATCGTTAAGGACCTGCAAAAGTTTGGAATGGACATGAGCACAATTATAACCTATTCTGGAAAGAAGAGCCGGGGGGGAGGGGGAGCGGACAACATTTAGTCAGCAAGTTCATCCATTACCTTGGCCAAGGGAGCAAGACAGTTGGTGGTGCAACTAGCATTGGAGACGATGTTCAACTCGGACTTGTATTCATGCTCATTAACACCAACAACAAACATTGGTGCATCCTTGCTAGGAGCAGAAATGATAACTTTCTTTGCACCACCCTGTTCATATAAAACATATATAACTCCAACATTCATCAACAGATGAGCCCTATCAGACGACTAGTAGCAACATTGCTCTTTTAATCATTGGCATAGCATCCAACAAATTCATCACCCGATCCATATGAACTATTGAGAATGCTATCCTGGCTACCCAAACAGAGATAATAAAGTTACTAAAGCACAAAATCAGTATGGATCAGCTCACTATCATATACCATCAACACAAGTCATTCCCATATCATTACAAACAGCACATAAGCAGAAATGTCTGTACCGCAATCAGGTCCCAACTAGAATGGCATGAAAAAGAAACGGATCAAACCTTCAAGTGGGCAGCTGCCTTGTCCTTGTCTGTGAAAACTCCAGTAGACTCAACAACAAACTCTGCTCCAGCCTCACCCCATGGGATCTCCTCGGGGTTCCTAAAACCCGTAAAAACTTGCTCAGATCCAGACCTATAAAGTGATAGATATCAAAATAACATGATAGGCACGCACCTGAGTCCGAAGACCTTGACAGGCTTCTCGCCAAATAGAAGGGTCTTCTCATCCTTCACCTTAACTTCATGATGCTTCCAGTGCCCATGAACACTGTCATACTTGAACATATATGTCTGCATCCATTTTCCATCACCAAAGTCATAATCAGAATACAGATCWCTTATGACTAGTTTGAACAAACAGAAAAACAAGCATTTATCCGATCCAACTAAACTAAAACCAATCAAGAAAAAGCCGAGCTACTGTAACTTTACCATGTAGTCAGTTGTAATAAACGGATCATTAACAGCAACAAGTTCGACATCATCCCTCTGCAGAATAACTCTAGCAACCAAACGACCGATTCTTCCGAATCCTATTACAAAAACCAAAAATCGGCTGAATCTATGAATCGATTTACCTCAACACATTTAAAACCCATAAAGTAAATAAAACCACACACCCATCTCCCACAAATTGAAGAAGAAGAAAAACATACCGTTGATTCCAATCTTAATCTTGTTAGAACCCATGGGTGTCTCGAGATTTTTAGCAGAGGGTTTTACAGAGAGCAGAGCAAAGATAGCACAAAGGAGATCTAGAGAGTGAGGAAGAGAAATAGGGTTTAGCTATTTATTTAAAGGAACATCCAGTAGATGGTTCTCGAATAGATGAAGCCGGTGGGTATTCAAGTCACTAGTCATGCCACCGGTTTCTTCTTCTTGACTTAGGGAAAAAGAAATATATTAGTCTGGGAAAATATATTGAACAGAGAATTTTTTTTTTCATTTTAATCGGTCGTCATATTGAACGCATTGAATATTTTTTTAAAAAAATACATTTTATTATTTTTAATTTAAGTGTTTTTTTAATCTAATAAATTTTTTAATTTTAAAAATAATTTTAAAATTTAAATCTTACAATTTTCTGTCCATCTCAATGTAAGGAAAAAAAAATTTCATCCATTATCCAAAGTCTAATCAAATAGAACCGCAATTTACTATTAATAAGATTTAATTTGTTAGTCTCTTTCGATAGTGTCTTAATTTTTAAGAATTGTCTATTTAATATTTACTATTATTCATTTAATAATTAAGTCATTTGCAATTATTTTTTATACTTCTGTTCAAATTCTTGATTTCAATCTTTTTTCAACACCTTTCAATTTTTTTCCACCGATATCCATAATAAACTAATTTTCTTTTTTGCCTCATCTACTAGTCAAAACTAACAATGAATAATTACAATTTCATTTCTAGATGTATCGGTAAAATAATAATTTATTTATTTTCTCTATAGGTAAAAATTTGAATATTTAATCAGTAATTTATAAAAAGAAAAAAGAACTTTTGATTATTTAGGAAAAAAGTTGAAAGATGGGAAAATGGAAAAATGACATTTAGTAATACTAACGGCTAGAAAACTGGATGAGTCTGCAGATTTGTGTCTATTAATCCTAGGTGGTTTTATATTCGTAACCCTCCATTTGGCACATTCTGTTTCAATATTCGAAAATGGAATTACATTAGTCAATTTTGATATTTTTCAAAGATGGGAAAAGTAATACTTTACAAAAAAATAATAATTAAAAATGATACAACTTTCATTTCAGTATGCAAGTAATATCACAACTTTGAAATTTTAGAATATATTTTTTATCCAACTTCCACGTTACATTAATTAAAATATAAAAAAGCATTAAAATAATTTCTCCACTTACATTTTAAAATGGACCTAATATATGTTACTAATAATATACAGGTTGAGGAAATAATAAATTGGTCTAAGATTACTATTAAAATGATAATTATACCCTTACATTAAGAGAAATAATTGTATGAGAGAAAAAATATTAATTTATAATGTTAGTTTAAAAATTAAATAAAAATAAAAATRAAAAACATATTTAATGATGCTATGGGTAGTACTTTCACGAATAAGAAAAAAAATCTTATTATGATATATTTTAAAAAATAAAGAAAGTATTATAATATTAATAATTTTTAATTTGTCAAAAAAAAAAAAGAAAAGTGCCAAAAGTGCCGTATTATAGCTGGAATATTCGGAAGCATAATCCCCTAATCAAACACTGCTACGGTGTTCTCCACCTAAAATGCTCGGCTTTCGTCCTCTTCAATCTTCCTAATTAACATTTTTGGCAGCCTTTCTTTTATGGGTGGCAGAATTCTAGATCATTCAACCGGTTAAATAAGTAATATGCTAAATTTAAAATCAAAAGGTTAAATATGGCTAGTGATTAAAAAAATTCGAAATGAAATTATGAGGCGATTCTTCTAAGCTCATAAACAGTTGAAACCTCAATATAAATCGCTTATAAAAAGCTACAATCAATTACTTTTAAAACTTTAAAAAAAAAGAAATTCTATTAATCTTTTTAATTATTCTATACGTCATTTAACTTTATTTCGATAATTAATATCGAGTAATGACTCTTCTGGAATTGAATAGTTTGGCAAAAGGAGGTAAGAATATGATTATCGAAAAGGAAAAAAAACATTCTAGTAAAGGACAAATACTTGAACCCAAAGTATGAAATATTTCTCTAATTTGACTARTACTAAGTTGATTTGTTCTTGGAGTTGTGTTTTATTTGAACTTGTGTGCTTTATGTGGCTGCATTTGTGTACTTGTTCTCCACCATGATTATCATCRAAGTTTGTGGTGGTTTCGGTCSGGACAGGACTTTAGGAGTTGAGGGACATATGATATTTGACCTTTTCGTAAGATAAAAGACGGTTCATCTGTCTCTTGAACAAGGTAGATGGTCATATGCATCATGGATGACCTTTTTCTCTTTGCTTTTCTATGTCTCTGCTGATTTGTGTGGTTCCTGACTCCTCTCATTTCCATTTTAAATGGAATTCTTTCATTATTTTTATCATTGGATATTCAGAATTTTTTGATCGGATAARTACCTATTCGAATTGGAAGGAATCCATTAATGGAAAAAGATTCTTTCGATATTGTGTTCTTTTTATCCATCATATTCAAATTTAAAATATTACATAAAAAGATTCTTTCGATATTGTGTTCCTTTTATCAATTATATTCAAATTTAAGATATTACAATAAGAGCACTGACGGTATTACTTTAAATTATATACTTCATCCAAAAAAAAATTTGAAGTAAAATTTTAATATTAATAAATTTAATTATTTTTCATACTTCGAACTTCAATTTTTATTAAATTGGTATGAGGAGATGGAAAGTTAAACTAGAAATCTGATCGTGTATG
>MEJB01000051.1:4537339-4556583 GCA_001752375.1 Rhazya stricta
ATATTTTTAGTGAATTATTATAATAATTTAATTAAATAATAAAGAGCTAGATATATAAAAATAGTATAACAAATTGTAATAAATTTTTTATTTCTTATAAAAATTGACGATTTTACATTAAAAAAAGAAGAAAATTAATTGTATAAGAGAAAATATTTTTTTTATGATGTCGATTTGAAAATTAAATAAGCATAAAGATGAAAAATATATTTAATAAATTTTTGATAAGTGGAATATGATATATTTAAATAATTTTAAAAAATTTTTATTAAAAAATTGAGGGAATATTAATAAGCATAAAGATGAAAAATATATTTAATAAATTTTTGATAAGTGGAATATGATACACTTAAATAATTTTAAAAATTTTTTATTGAAAAAAATCGAGGGAATATTAAAAGTAAATTAAAGGGAAAAGTATTAGGTTATAAATGGCGTCGCCCGGGTTCGAACCGGAGACCTTCAGTGTGTTAGACTGACGTGATAACCAACTACACCACGACACCGTCGTCGCTTGATGTTCCATATTATTTTATATTTAGTAATCTCTAGCACTTGTACCTCATGCATGCTGGCATGCGACTTGAAACAAATTAGGGATCAGCGGAGAGATTCAAAATCTTTTAAGGCTTAACATTGAGTTAAAAGCATGACTTAATGGTAGTGGTGTTGGAATGACAAAAACAGGTTGATTATATTTGTCATTTTTTATTAATTCATATGATTGAATGTTAATGAGTTCGATATGATTAATTCTATTTTTATTTTTACGTATTTCAGTGTTGATGTATTCGAATTCTGCATGTTGTTACGAGGTTTAACAAGGACCGATGGTGTATGTGGATGGCGTTCATGTGTATGTGTGTAATCTAAAACTCGATTTTAATATCAAATACCGAATATTCAACTAAGATTAATTAGTTATGAGTGGAGGTGGTGTTTTATGATTTATTTTCCTTTTTGGGACGGGGGATTGCAAGAGAGGCTGTTCATACAACAGTAACAGATCCGAGCGAAAGAAGGAGATGGCTTTGGAATCAGACAGACACAGAAATGGAAGATTGGTAATCTCTTCCTTACAAAGCGGTCGACCACAAACTACTATTCTTGGCATAGAATTTGCATCCCTTTTGGTACACAGGCTCCGAACTTCTTTCATCATTTTGGGTTTCAGAATCTGCTATAAATAATTCATCACTAGTTCAACAACAAATGGAAAAATAAAGAAGTTGTTGATTCAGTGGTGCTTCTCCTTTGCGATTTTCTGTATTGGAGAAGAGACCACTTTTGATCTCAGAACACTGTGTCTGTCTTTTGCACTCTTTGCAGCTTCAAAAATGGCCTCAAGATGGATCAAACCTGAGGTAACAACCTGCCTGTGTTTCATTGTATGCTTTGATCAGTTCTTGTTGAAATCCATGGAAGTCCTAAACTGAGTTTTTCTCGAACAGGTATATCCTCTCCTGGCACCTGTTGCTGCTGTTGTTGGTCTATGTGCTATGCAGCTAGTGAGGAACATCACTAGCAATCCAGAMGTGAGGTGAACTTCCCAGTTACATTCTAATCTTTTGGTTCACTGATAAAACAGAAAGAATATTGCTACGATTACAGTTGCTGATTAATCTTCAAATTGCAGGGTTACAAAGGAGAAAAGAGCTGCAGGAGTGCTTGAGAACTTTGAAGAGGGTGAGACATACGCAGAACATGCTATACGAAAGTTCGTTCGCGGCAGGCGGCCTGAGGTCATGCCCAAAATCAACAAATTCTTCTCAGATCCTGAGTGAAGCAGATGTTGAGCTCTTCAGTTTTTCTTGGAACTTCATTACTGCAATTAGCTTTAGCTAATTATTTGAAGCAAAAAAAGAGAAAGCAGTTCAACATTTCATTCATTGTTGCAATTCTTTTTAGTTCAGTAGTAGAATAATGTTTGTATTTTGGCAAATATTTTAATTTTGAATGAGAATCTTAACAATTCTTTACTACGAGTTGGCTGTTCTTGCTTTTATATAGAATCTTTCTCCTGTCTAACAAAAGCAACGAGTAGCTTTCTGTTAATAAAATGTGAACTCAGTCTCAAGTGAAAACCTTCTTTTGTCAGTCAGATTTCTCATGTATGACAGAGTTTCAGAATTTACAACTAAATTTTTTGAACTTTTAGGTTGATGAAAAAGCTAGTATGAATCATTTTATGAGCAAAACAAGTACTACAAAGTCACTATGGTAGCTATTCTATGTCATCTAAGCATTGGTATTTGAATGATTAAGCCTTCAACTGATCAAAATAAGAGCTGTACATCTTTTTCCTGCTTTTGGCTTAGTCAGAGCACTTCGTTTTCTTGATCAAACTGGAGTCTTATGTTCTGTACAATGTCAGAATGAATCATATTTGCATCCTCTCGCGTTGATGAATGTAATGGAAATTGGCCTGTTTCAAGTTAGATATGCATAATTGTCACCCTTTGATGATCTTCTCAGGAACTCCATGACCAAATTCGAGAATGCAGAGGAGTTATCCTCAAGTAACTTAGCTGGTGAGTCATACTCAACAATTGTGCCTGTATAAATCAAGATGGTTAGGATAACAAAATCAAAGTATGCTGCAGATGAGTGATTTGTGATTGTGATCGTGGTCCTGTTTATATAATGGTTCACTTTTTCKCTAGAATGTCTAGCTGCGTGATTGTGATCGTGGTCCTGTTTATGTAATGGTTCATTTTTTCTATAGAATGTCTAGCTGCAATAGCACTGCAATAACATGAAAATGGAGCTCATACCTAATGTGATTGCGTTTCCTACTTCAAAGTTTAAAGCCTGAGGCTTTCATATATACTAACGTTTCCAAGATGAATGGACTACTTGATACAAGTTTCCTTGTTAAGCTATTGGTTTCTTATTCTTACCTTCCCCAAGAACCAGAACAAGATCATTCTCAATGACTGTGGGGATCCGGTGCGCAACTGTTAGTACTGTACAATTACATGTTTCTTCTCTTATTGTCTTCTGGATCACATTGTCAGTTATCGTATCTACTGAAGCTGTGGCCTCATCCAATACCAGTATTCTCTTCTTCTGCAACAAAGCCCTTGCTAGACATACGAGCTGCCTTTGCCCAACACTCCAATTTTCTCCATCTTCAGCTACTGTATCAATTTTCAAGATTTAAAAAATTTCTCAAAGTAGAAATTGGAATATATAAGTTCTTTTCCTCTTTGTTGGTTGTAGGGGAGGATGTGTGCCTATGCATATCCAGCACTGAACAATTGGTAGTGAAGCATACCTGGTGCATCAAGAAGCCTTTGGTCCTGCCTTATTATCTCTGCTAGATGGCACTTGTTTAAAACCTGACAAATCAGTTTGTCATGGTCAAGATCGAAGGGCACATAAAAGTTCAGATTACTCCAATAAAAGCAGTCTTTTAGCTTACCTTCCAGATATTTTGATCGGAATACTGCTGTAAGGGATCCAGATTGCTCCTTACGGTTCCCTGGAACAATGTTGGATCTTGTGGTATTATACTCAACTTAGATCTCAAATCCTGCAATCCCATCTTAGAAATATCAAGTCCATCAATAAAAATCCGTCCCATGGAAGGTTCCACMACCCTGAACAGAGCCTGGATTAATGTGGACTTTCCGCTTCCGGTCCTTCCAACAATTCCTATTTTCTTTTCAGCAGGAAATTTGCAGGTGATCCCTTTGAGAACCCTGGGAAGAGCAGGGCTGTATTGCACATGGAGATTTTCAATGTCAATTCTCCCATGGTTTGGCCAGTCAGGGGGTGGCCTGCAGTTTTCAATAACTAGTGGAGCTTCACTTGGTATGTTAGTCAACTGAAGAATTCTCTCAACTGAGATCATTTTGTTCTCGACATTGCATAGGTTCCAGATAACCCAAGCTTGGAGAACATTTAGATTCAGACCATAGGTAGCTGCTAGTCCTGCTAAACCTGTTGGCAGCACAAGAACCTTGTTTTCAAGAATCCAAGAAGCAAATGGGAAAACGAAAATTGCAGGTAAAAGGAACTTGAATTGACGTTTTTCAGGCTTATTTGACTTCTTGATTTGGTGAAATTGCATGTATATGCTACTAAGATTTTGTCATGATTCAAGAAGTTTCTGCTCTTCGATGACTAGAAAATGTAAGGAAACGAGTACACTTAAGTGATCCACTGCGAAGAAAGGGAAGAGGCGCTTACTAGGGTTAATTGCAGACTTGGGGATGTTCACCAAGATGACAAGGAGAAGGAAGAAGACAAGATTGAAGAGAAAGTTAATGCGAACACAGAGCCATTCCATTGTGGCAGAGTTGTGAAAGGTAACACGAGAATAATCATCAACAAGACTTAAATTCTTCTTGAAGAAGCGATTTTCCTGATTGAAGCACCGAATTGTTGCTGCCCCAGCTATAGTTTCTGAAAAATTATGGAGGATTGGAGCTTTCTGAACTCCTACCATCCTTGCTAGTTCTCTAGCGGTGGTAATGTAGTAAGCCTGCAGAAAGAGGAATGTTTTAGAATAGAGAATCAGATTTGCTAAAATATCTCACCATGCATGATGCATTATATTTAACAATCATCTTCTGACAATGCATTTGATCGCCTGTGAATATGTAATCTATGCTTTAACCATTTCCAACTCTCTTATTCCCATGGGTTAAGCAATTGAAATAGAGAGAGATAAAGTCGACTTGCCTGATACCATATGGAAATTACAAGGATGATGATGAAGAGGAAAAAGATCGGCCAAGCTACCCTGGACATGAGGACAATGATACTCAATAGCTGGATAAGCGCAAATGCCAGTCCTGCTAATCTGTATGGGATATCAGTGTCTACTATGCTTTGATCTGTAGAAGACTGATAATCAGGAAAGAGATAAAACTTAGAACAGCCTTGAGCTGAGAGATGAGATATTCAGAGATTAGTATCAAGGAAGAGAAAATTAACACTAAAAGATACTAACCCGGCTGAGAATTCTGCTTGAGGGAGTGGAGTCAAAGAATGACAAGGGTGCACGAAATACAGAAAGTGTCATTCCAAGGAAGAGGCGCTGAGCAGTCTCAATGGCAATTGTTGATAGCAAAACTGCCCTCCCCAAGATAAAGATGGAGCCTCCAGCAGACAATAGAACAAATACACCGATCAATTTCTTACTGGTAACCCTGCCTTCTTCTTCTGTTCCCCATGCAATCCAGTAATTGCTGGCTATCTGCAGTACCTGGAAGAGAACCTGGCACAATAGGATAATAGGAACAAGAGCTCCTTTGTATGCGGAAGTAATAAAGGTGGAGTAAACACGCCATTTAACACGACCAGATTCTGTTTTCTCGTGCTGAGCACTCTTTGTATTCGTGGTACTAATGGTGAAGTCTTCAAATTTTTCTTCTGTGACTTCACAATGATTCTTATGATGGTAGCCCTTGATTAATCTGTTACATTGTTTAGAGGTGTTCACTTGACCCAGAGATTTAGTATGAGCAGCCATTTGACGAATAAGTTCACCTTTGCCATCTGAAATCAAATCTTCATACTTCCCTGACTGAACAATCTTRCCATCTTTCATCACCTTCTCATAAACAATGAAGATAGATGTTCAGAAATGATCATGGCCCGGCTCTTCACTGAAAGTAAACAAGTACTGAATGCAGAAAAAGTAGCTACTTATTTCTTTAAACTTACCAAGACGAGATCAGCAGCATCTAAAAATTCCAACTGATGAGTGACATAAATTACAGTCTTGGTGCTTAAGAGTTTCATCAGACATTCCTGCAAAAGGGTTTAAACGTTGAAGAAGSAAACAACAATAAGAATGGTGCAAAAATGAGTTCTATGAAATCATTAGGAGATGATTCTTGCCTTGAATATATGAGTCCCAGTATGTGCATCAACWGCGCTGAAAGGATCGTCAAGTAAATATATATCTGAGTCACTGTAAATTGCTCTGGCCAATTGAATCCGCTGCTTCTGACCTCCACTCAGGTTCATTCCTCTTTCTCCCACTACACTCAAATCTCCATCAGCCCACATCTGAATATCACGTTCCAAACCACATCCTTTCAGAACTTCGTCATAAAAAGCTTTATTCATTTCCTTTCCGAACAACACATTCTCCTTGATAGTGCCCGTTTGAATCCAA
This sequence comes from Rhazya stricta, assembly GCA_001752375.1. Lineage (NCBI taxonomy): Eukaryota > Viridiplantae > Streptophyta > Magnoliopsida > Gentianales > Apocynaceae > Rhazya > Rhazya stricta. Next base: position 4,543,473 of record MEJB01000051.1, read on the forward strand.
GCACTCTGGTGTACAAAAGCTTTTGATCCAACAGTTTTGATACTTGCACCAGAAACTCTGGGAATCTCTCCAAGTATACTACAAAGGAAACTTGATTTACCTGACCCAATAGAACCACAAATTGCTACCTTGTAGCCCTTTATAATTGTYAATTTCTCGGAGATCTTGACTGCAGGCTTCTTTGAATGATTAGCGGACCATGCATATTCTCCAGCCTCAATTTCAACTGCTATRTCAGATGAACCAGAAGTAGAATAGCATGTCAACTTACTTTGATCATTCTCAACAATGAAGTTCTCTAGCCGATCAACTGAAACCTTTGTCTGAGCTATCATGGAGATAAGCTCAGGTAAGTTGTAGATGGGTTCTTGAAGAATCCTAAAAGTTGCCAGAGCTGACAGAACTGTGCCTGATGTCAAAGGGGTCTTTAGAATGATGCACACTCCAAAGGTGGCAACAGAAACTAATGTTGGTGAAGCCCAGAAGAGAAAAGCTACAGCTGAGCATGCATAAAGGTATTTCTTCAGCCAATTTCCTTCTGTCTTTCTTAGATCGATCAACTTATCTCGAAAAGTAGACTCCCATGAATGCAGTTTCAGAACTCTCATGCTCTTCAAGGTCTCCGAAGTAGCTTTTATTCTCGAGTCTTTAGCTTCCATTATCTTTGTATGAAAATTTTCTTGCCTATTGGCCAGGGGAGTGTTGCAAACCATCACAAAAATTGTGCTTAAAAGAGCAGCYAAAGAAGGAGCAATACCRAGATTCCTATATAGGATAATCAAGGCAAAAATGACCTGAACTGGAAGCAACCAAATTCCATGAATGTACCAACAGAAATCCCCAATCCTCTCGGCATCTACATTGACAGAGTTGATGATTTTACCATTGCTCATTCCACCATACTTGATTGACAACGATTTCTTGTATATTAACACCATAAGAGCTGCCCTTACTCTAATTCCAATACGCTGAGCTCCAAAATACCATTGTCTTTGAGATAAGGACTCCACTGTCTTTGCAAAGAAGAAGATGAACGCAATAATTAGTCCATGATGCCATTTACTAGTATCATTCTTTTCAGATAAAAAGTTAACAAAGCTCGTGATTAGCAAAGGGCCCATATAGGAAGCAATTGTATTGGCACCTGGAAGGAACAAGCAGCATGTTAGTGACCTGAACTGAACTGCTCATGATAATGATTACAGATTATCACTACAGATGTTCAAGTAGACAAATGATTACCACAGTAAGTGATTCACCTTTAGTTCTTTTTAGAATTGTCTTCTGCGCTTTTGGGTTCCATTTCAAATTCATTTTGCCTATAAATAATGTATAGATGGAGGTTTCTTGCAATAATTCTCAAACTACTACTTTTTTCATATTCTTGAAGTTTGAAGAGTACGAAGGTGAACTGTAACACAATTTAGTACTAGTTACTGATGTTATTTGTAGTGCACAGGCTAACCTCAATCGTTGCAAAACAAGAAGTACCTGCAAAAACTGCATTAATAGCAAGAGGTCTCCGGATGGTTTGCAGTATAGCATCTGACAAAGAGGTTTTACTGGTTTTTTGCTTTCGAAGAGACGACTCCAGCAAAGAAAACGCTTCATCGGCAGTTTCAGACTCTGGAATGGCAGGCAAATGATGCAATTCAATTTTTTCCAGACGACCCCTCTTAAAGACAGGATTTAGCCAGTTGAATGTAAGCTTGCTCCAAATCCCAGCAATGGAAAATGGATCTACATGTCCAGATTGATACTCTATCTCTTCTCTGAGCAATGGTTCTTCACTATCCTTGCGCTCCTCTGCAGAATTGCTAGGAAGAGTATTGAAACAGAGAAGAACTGAGAATGGAAAGGAAACCAAATCGATAATGTTGGTTTTTGGCAGAAAGCTTGGGACTTTCTTGAATTCAAATTCTCTAAGTAGGTAAAGATAGAGCAACAGTGCATCAAAAATGGCTGCAAAAATCCACCAGATAACAAGAACTAATGGCCACCGTTTCTGTTCTTTGAGGGTTCTGCTTAGTGAATAAACCACAACAGCAGTGTCCAAAACCCAAGTTAAGAATGTGAAGACAGTATCAAGATTAATGGTTTTGAGCCTCCAAAATTCATAAAAACAGTACCCAAGATAAGAAAGGGATATAATGAAGTTCAATAGGACAGTAATTTTATTGAAAACTGTGGATTCTTTATCTTTTCTTCGCTGTCTCAACTCCATTTCTCCACCACTCCATCTCTTCAAAATGTCTTTCAAAAGCCATATCAGCAACAGCAAGAAAAAGACCACATTGATCAACTTGAGACCTATTTCCATCAAAGCAGAGAGAAGAAGCACAAGAAAACCTTTTTTCTATCCAGTTTCTTGCCCAATCAAAACCCTGAAGCAGCAGCACATGAAGTCGTCATCATAGAAACCTTACAAGATATATACGTACACATAATATAGAGAACAGAAAAGAACAAAGAATCATAGCAGCTTTAAGATTAAAAATACAAAATACATGAAGATTATTATATAATTGAAACAAAAAGACAGTCAAATTTGGATTAGTTTTACTAATTATACTTTGCAGACCTGCTAAAGGATTGAAGAAAGCACGTGGACCCTTTTAAAGTTGGTAAGATGGTGAGGAGGAATCTCTATAGCAGACATAAACTAGAAATGTCTTTCATTCTTATATATACTCGTTCACAAAAGTTTCAATCACATCACCAGATTCTCAGATCTATCCCTTTCTTTCCGGGTTATATATAGAATTATATATATAACTATACACTGTCCATATCGGAGACCCCCTTTAGCTTGAAAACTTCATAGTTTTTATTTATTTCCAGTGGCTGTCAATTTCTGTGCAGATCAACAATGTCTTCATGCATGTCTTCATTTTCTCCTTTCACTCTGCTAAGGGTTCTTCAAGAACTCACCAGAGGAAMTATATTGCCTTTGGGAGGTTAAACTTATCAGGTTGTACAACCAGAGTGGAATTGATTTAGCTCAAAACCCTTTTAACCTAGTATTTAAAGGCAAAATCTTACAAAGAAAAGATTTTGGGACAATAATTGCTGAAAGATTCCTTAGGTTATATTGACAACTCCGGTAATTTGTCCCTCACGGTGGTAGCATATGCGTCAGCACAGGTCATCAAAGTGGCATTCCGAAAACGTCATCAAGTTGGTGAGATGGATAACCTCGTCACCATTAACATAAATATATTAAGGATAAAACAAGGTAGCTCATCATTCTACAAAGAAAGCCACTAATCCAACCACTACTCCTTTGAGCATACCTAATCGGTTATGATTTTAGAAGATATTTTAATATAATGAAATTTGAACAGGTGCGGATTGATGTATATAGTATTTGTTATTGGAGTCTTATCATTATCGTTTGCAAGAATTGTTCAAATTATTACTCTAATATAGAAAATATATTTTTATTTCAAATTAAACAACTTCTCTAATTAACTTCTTAATTGATCAAGGAAAGCTTTATAGTGCATTCTCCTTGCATCTCATTTGAAAGTTTTTATTTTTTAAAAATATTTTTAATTTTCTCTTTTGAGTGATTTTTTAAATTTATTAAAAACACGTTTTGTTTGTCATTCTTGAAAATTATTTTTAAAAATAAAAAATTTAAAAACATGTTCGGTTTGAATTTTAACAAAAATAATATTTTGGTTATTTTTAGTTGATCTACTTTTAAATTAAATGTCAAATATTATTGGACAATATTTTAATTTTTTTAAATTTAAAAATTAAATGCGTTTTACAAAATACGAAATAGAATGCATATTCAATGTTTCGAAAAATTAAAAACAGAAAACAATTCGAAAACAACAAAGGTAACGGGGCCTTATTTTTTCATCCAAACTAAACCTTAATTAAATTCTTTGATAATATCCTTTAATTCTACTAGTTTAGGATAACTTGTATTGCACGTTGGTTTGTATAACGCCTTTTTGTATTACTATGGATACAATGTAATTATATTTACTAAAATTTTAATTTCTTATGTTACCGTATTATTCTTGATTATTATGTATAGAATTATCTTTTGTTGATTTCGAGTTATCTTAAAACTATAGTATGGAATTCTAAAAATCCATCTAAACGACGTAATGGATCAACGATCATATTAGATGTCGTTACTTTTCATAATTGTGAATTTTACCTTCTTCAATCTAAAATATTTATCTATTTAAAATTATTGTTAATGTTAATCTTATTTAAATGTGAAACATATTTTAAGCAAACATTCTTGTTAKTGACTTCTCATATTTTAAATTAATAAACTAATTAAGGTTATTATTGATAAATTTTTAATGGAGTAAGGGGGACAAAGTTGTCAAAAAAATATTCTCATTAGATTGTTATATTTAATATAGTACAAGAGTGGATGTATTTTAGGTTGGAGTTCTTCTAGCAGAGCTCCTTATTATGGATCTCATCTCTGTTCACCAATTAAAATATGATATATATATATATTCTTAACCCCTCTAATATCTCTTTTTTTTATATATCAGAAGTTAACATATATACATGTCGTGCATTAATTGATCTAGTATGAAAATACACAATAAAATATATTAAAATATCCAAATATGATGTATTGATTAAAACGGTTAGATATTCTTACATGCACAAATCTCCATCAAAAGTAATAAAATAATTAAATATTTAATACCGAATTACTGAACAGAATAAATCTTACAATTATCTGATAAAAAAATTTAGAATCACTTAATATCTAAAGTGTCATATTTCGAGTAATAAAGTTTTAACTTATAATTGAATATGTTTAAAAGCAAGAATTTCATTTTTTATATATTAAATAATATTAATCATATCATCCCCTTATCATTTTAAATAATTACATATATTTATGATTTTTTTAAAATTTATAAATTTAAAAGGAAAAAATAAAATTTTCAAAATTCACTTACTTAATTTACTTCATATTTATTATTTAGATTTTAATTTTATCAAACGGACATCATTTCAGAATCGATAGAAGAATATCTTTTAATTTTGTAAATATTTGATTAAAGAAAATGTTTTAGATAGTCTCACGAGTCATGATTATTTTTCACCATCCAATCTTATCCAACGGCCCTTGTTGCTCGATCGTTGCAAAAAGTTGTCCCGGATCCCATACAGCAGGAGAGAAAAAGGCGTGTGGAAGCCTTGCGATTAGCATTTACAAGTATTATTGTAATTGAAGAAACGCGTGGTTGGTAAATGTCGGCGCGTGTACAGTAAAAGGAAGAGTAGAGTAAATTTGTGGTTTTCGCGTGCCCAGAGGATTGAGATGGAAAGTGCCAAAATTAAAGTTGCATAGTCGTGACAGATTGGTAGTGCGCAGTCACCATGGCCTATGGTCCCCGATATCAACACAAAAATGTGGATATCTTTAGCTTAGGTAGCGTTCTCCATTTTTGTTTTCAAAATATTTTTTTATTTTTATTTCTTTAAATAATAAAAAAATACTTTTTAATACCTTTTAAATTTTTTTTAACTGTACGAAGCGTTCTGGGATATCAAGAGATAAGTATCGATCAAATTAATATCTTCGTACGAGAGAAGAATGAGAATCAAACCTCTGACCTTTTCGATACTTATATCAATTGAATTTTGATTAAAAATAAATTTTTGACAAAAAAGAAATTATACCTGTAAAAAATATTTTTTATATTTTTATTTTCAATTAAAAAACTTACAAATAACAAACCAAAAGCCAGCTTTTTAGTAAATCTGAAAATAAAAATGAAAAGGCAAAAGAGCACCAACCTTTATGATTTGATTATTTTATTTATATATTTATTGAGGATGGATTAATCTTTTGAGTTTTCTTTAGATAGGCTGCGCAATAGTCTCCTCAGGTTCAGGTCTTAGCAATACTGTCTATGAGATTTGCATTATACTATTCGAATGAAATTCTAATATGTCTTTCTCTATTCCTTCCTTTAGATTATCTTTTTAAAGATTGGTTCAATAACATGCAAATTTTGAATATTGTCAAGTTCCATTTTGTTTAAACCTCCTCCAAAGGCAAATGCATTATGGTTAAATAATTACTAATTCTCAAAATACGTCCATTGTTTTACTTTATGTGACCGTACTAATCGAGAAGACGTTARTCAAATTTGAAAGTGTTCTACGAGCTGGTGAAAAAACCCTTTTTTAGCAATCAAAAAATGAAGTTTTCTTCTCTAATCAATGCAAGTTTACCAATTTGGATCATGCACCGCATCGTATTGAGTTGAGCTGAATGATTGGTCCTTAGAGAACGAAACTTTGCGTTAGCAGCCTAGCATATGTTTCTCCTTGTGGGCAAGAGTTATTCTTGATTCAGCTGGTCCCTTTGGCTTTTTGTCAGGAAAGTAGAAACTAACAAGGAAATCATTTCCTTCACTCTCTCAAGTATGCTATCCAGTTTCCCTACTCTTGGAGGCATTGGGTGGATGGCTTGTTTACCATTGGTACAGAAAGCCATCTTCACAACAGTGCATCAAGTAACTGCACGTTTTTTTCTAGAGATACTACTTTCATCTAACCCCCACTTGGAGTTGGGCATTTTGGTGGACACTACTTTCCTGGTTGGCAGATAACCAGCCTTCTTGTTGGGGCTATTATGGATAAACCTTTRGAACTAYTAACCTTATTAAACAAAAATCAAGATAGAGACCACACCCASTGAGATTAGATCTCTTTACATGCACTTACATTTATCTTTTGACCATTCTTCATTTTGATTTAGATTCATATATAGTTTGACGGATAGGGGTCGTAAAAGGCTGCCTTGACTGGTACAGCAGCTCAATCCTACTTGGTCATACCTAGTCAATTCTTCGAAAATGGCTTCTTTGCTGACTCAAGAGTCGAGATTGAAGAGGAAAAGAGGGAAAGTTCCAGTGAAGTTGGAACCTTGAATAGTTCTGCTGGAAGAAACTAATGAAAATGACGAGAGTGATATAAAAAGATAGACCTAACCTAAAAGAATGTTCACAAGGTGAGGTAATTAGTGTGAACACAATGTCGACATTCTTTCACGGGTTGAAGATTGAAAACGTTGTTACTGTAAGCATGGCTTAGAATCTCCTTTCAGGAATTAATTGGAAGCAGAAAAAGTCTGGAGAAGAGTCCATTATCCGTATATGGAGGACCACGCCAGATTTCATTGGACTTGCGTTTACTGCAATCCGGAATCTTCCTAGCGAATCTGTTTTTTTAAGACCATTTGGCATGTATGCTTACACTGGCAGGTGTGACTCTTACATGGAAAAAAAAAAAAAAAAAAACTTTTTGTTGGAAGATGAAAAAAGAAAGAGGGTTGTTCGGGGGGAGAGAAGAAAGCCATTTTGTCCTGTATTCTTTGACTGAAAATGTCCACACTCTCTTGATTCTTTAAAGGTACTTTGTTATGGAAATTATTAACTAATACCAAAGTTACGAGATTATTTCCACCTCCTCCTTTTCATCTTCACGTTCTACAAAAAAATGCTGTACCATACCATTATCAAAGCCAGCAGAGGTTTTGAAAAGCCTGTTTTAGGAAGCAAGTTTCAAAGCTATTTTATTTGCTCCAGGAGATCATGTATACAATTGTATAATTCCAGCAAACCACACAAATGAAGGAAAAGGAAAATCAATATTCCCAATAAATCCAAGTAATATGCTGATATCTTATACTTGAGAACATTTGTAACTTTGCTAGGGCAGGTATTAGTTTCTTGCTTCCATGTTCTAAATGTWAAGACTAATTATTAGCTAGATTTGCTGTAACAAAAGGGTGATCTTGCCTTCCACAGTAATGAAAATCAAGAAAAGGATGAAAGAGATTGGATACTAAAAGCAACAGAAAACATAATTGGCTGAGGCATAATGGCCAAACATTTTGAGTCGCACAGTTTCATCCAAAGTTATGGATACAGAAGGTAGAAAATATGATTAGCATTCTTCTTTCTCTCAATCCTACAAATGTGAATCATTGATTCACAGCATCTACTACTTCAAAGCAAGAAAGAGAGTTGAGATGTTGTTCATGGCTCATCCCATTCGTCATTCTTGTAAGATACCAGAGTATCAACCTTGTGTATCTGCAGGAAGATGACGAACACTGCAGATTAGATTGCTAAAAACTTGTATGCTGCTGCTTGTTCTATTAAACTGCTATTTGYGTTTTCTACCTTGGTATCAAAAGAATGCAACTTGACCATCTGGGGATTTTCTATCAGTTTAGGATCACTTTCAATCCAAGTAAATGGAACCTCAACATCTTTATCAGCATAAGCTAAAACATCAAACACACCTGTACGTACATCATCAAAGTTTAGCAAATGAGASTCCAAATCAAGTAATCAACCAGATCTTACTATACTGTTCATGACTAACATAGTTCAGAGGTGAATAGTCTTACAAGGTTCATCGAGGCATGGCAAATATGTAATGCTAGATGCAATTTGTCTCATGATAGCTTGAATTTCCCTCATGATTTCTTTATCACTCTTCTCTCGTGAGACACTGAGATTAAAGACCAAAAGAAAAAAAATTAGGAAACTAATGCATAATTTTCAAGCCACAAGAGAAGCCAAAACAGATTGAATTACCCCTTCTCAACAACTTCACWATCTGTCTCGATACTGAAATTCCACCTCTCCAAGACCTCACCAGTGGCCTTACTCATGATCACAAGAACTACCCTCTGTAACTTCCCAGCTTCCAGCCACTCTGCGGTCAATTTGGATTCAATAAGGTAAAATTCCATTAAAATCTAGAACGAAAACTAGGTCATAAAATCAATTTTACCTGAAAGCTGAGAAGTCAAGTTTGAAATGAAGGTTTTAACACCTTCATCTTGAGTAAGCAACATTGGGAGCCCATATTTCTTCACTCTTGCAAAACTATCTTCMGGATAAACTCCCCGATTATATAGAATACTTYAAAAAMAAAAMCCAATCCATATATGAGCCCTAGACCGACAAACTTCAATAGGAAGAAACAATCGAAAAATAAAATTTTAAAAAAGGAGATGCCTCCGTTACCTGTTTGCAGCATAACCTGCAATATTCCGCAAAATTTCTCCGGTTAGGAACATTTTGATTTGATAACCCCAAAGGCCCATCAAAAGCAAAAGAAGAATGAAATAATTCATTATGGAGGAAAAAAAAAAAAAAATCAAAACTCAGACAAACGTACCGAAAAATTCACTGACTATTGCGGCTGATCCACGAAGAGTGATGATATCTTTGGTGGCCAATTTTGAAGCCATACCTATAATATGCCCTTTCTGTTTTGAATCTATAAGAATTTCCTCCGACTAGATAAGTAGAAAGTTCTTTGTTCTCTATGAACCGCGACGAGAAATTAGAAAAGAAGAAGAGARCGAAACAATGGTGGTGGGTAATTTGGGATCTTGATCTATCAAGAGTTCAGGACAAAGGGTAGTTCCGTTGTTGATCAAAACAAGGTAATTCGATGCAAGGTTTTGGTGAGTGAAGAATATGAAGTGGGGCGGCGGTGGCGAAGCAACGGCTAATTTTGAGTTCGGTCGCCCCTCTTCTATGGCTCTAACGGTCATAATTTGAAAGCAACGCAATTGCCCAATTGAGAAGTGGGAGCCTTGGACCGCTCTCCTTCTAGTAGCCAAACCGACCGGAGTTGAACCGGATACTATTCGAGTAGGGCTGAATATTTAAATTATTATTTTTTTTAATTTTTTTCTCTATCGAGATTCGACATTCTCATGCTTGCAGAACTAATTCGATTTAATCTGAACATGTTGGATTCAAATTGTCGGATGTAATCCAAACACATTTGATCCATACTGTTCTCCTAAAGTCAGACTCTTTAAATTAAAATATTTTATAGAGTTATGTACAATAAATTCTTAAAATTTGATCAAATTGTCAATTATATACTTATATTTTCAATTTAATCACTTTACATATCAATTGAAAATTTTTATTCAAAATATTTAATTTATTAATGATAGATATAATAAAATGCTTAAAATATATTAGAATAATAAATCAAATAAAATCTTCAAATAAATATTTTTTTGATTTTTATCTTTTATTTAGAACATTATTATTTTTAATATAGAACACTAAATTTTATACAGAATTTATGAATATTTTCTTAACTTTTTTATATTTATATATATCCAAGAGTTCGATAAATTAAAAAGAAAAAACATCACTCAAAGATTGAGCTCTTTAACTTCCCCAAAAAAAAAAAAAAAAGACTCCCCAATTTTTTAAAAAGAAAAAAAATTATTCAGTTAATTTTATGCTCCTAAATACCTATTATAAAATTTAACAAAGACTATATATTTACAAAATAAAAAGTCATAAAAATAGTTAGTTAGAATTAATTAAGTGAAGAGCATTCCACTTAAATAAAAAACATATAAAAAAATGACATTTTAGGCATTTCATTATGTCTATTATTAACAAATTAAATATTTTAGATAGATACAAATAATCAAATTAAAATTGTAAATATGCACTTAATAATTTGACTAACTATGAGGTATTTTTTATACTTARCCCTATTTTATATGAACTCAAACTTTTGAAATTCAAGTATGATTAAAGTATAATAACTTAAATATTTACTGCTTCGGACATCATGGTTTTGCGAAAGCTTTGATTCTTTCCTATGTTTTCATAAGCAAAATCATAGGTGAGAATAGCAAATGCGGTATCAAGTTTTCGAGAAATTGTGCCTAAATTTGTTTTACAAAAACATGCGCTACTTAGAATCAACCAATATCAAGTCATTGCCAGCCATTAACCCATTATAATTGTCTAAAAGTAATTGTATTTCATGTCTCCGTTGGGACAGCTTTTGCAYAGATTTTGAACCAAAATTCTCTTTGAGATTGGGATAACTAGCCGCAAGACAGCAATAATAAAATATGGCATCAGTATTGTGCTACAAATTGGAGTAAAAATCCAACTTTCGTGAATGTCAAGAAAGGTTGCAGAAGCTTGCTTCCCTATTTGCAAACTGAAATCCAGATACACAGAGTCTATATCCAAAATTATACTAGTCATAAACAAAGATGCATAAATAGCAGAGATCAAATATGGCCGACTAGTTTTCCTGGGAGGTTTACAGTTTGTAAATAATGGGCAGGATGAAATTACTGGAGCCTCCTTACATTACCATGCCTCCATCGATGGTGAAAACCTGTACAATGATAAAACAGAGCCCGGTAAGACAAAGAAGAGAAAACAGTAAAAGTATCTTATCATCATATTTTCATTTTCTGAACTTTTTATCCCAAGATACTATATACATAAGATTACACATTACTCATACAAGTACTCAAAAGCAGCAGCATCTCTAGATAAGAACAGAAGGTAAATGTGGGATGAGACAACAGATCTTGCATTATGAGYAACAAAATTTCACTATACCTGTCCAGTTATATAACTGGCTGCAGGATTAAGAGCCAAGAATTCCACGAGTCCAGCAACTTCTTCTGGTTGGCCATATCTCCCTGAACAAGTTATTATTTTGGTCATACTGAMAAGGATAACTGATCTGCTTTTTTTATGGTAAATAATGTTATTGCAACATTCACTGATGATATAAAGCCAACATATATCTGAACACACTAAAGGTAATAGAAATTTAATATGATGAGAAAAAGTACAATCTGAAAGAACTGTGGTTCACTGGCACATAAGGACAGAGAGAAGTGTATTTGCCATAGATAAGTATATTACCTAATGGAATCGTCTCCAATATCTTCTTCTCGATGTCATCTCCAAGCTTAGCAGTCATATCGGATGCAATGAATCCAGGAGCAACAGCATTTACCTGGAAAGAAGAGGTCATAAGATGGCACTAGCAACTTTCTAGGTACAACTGGGATGAGGTAACAAGCATATGAAGCTTACATTAATGTTTCTGCTAGCATATTCCTTTGCGACAGACTTTGTCAAACCAATTACGCCAGCTTTTGCTGCACTGTAGTTGGCTTGTCCAACATTACCAACGAGACCCACGACTGATGCAATATTAATTATTCTTCCCTGCAAAACCAGCAGCAGGTTGACATTAGAGTTTCAAATAACATATAAAGCAAGATATGAACAAAATATTGAATCAGTGGAGACAGCTGCTAAGACTACTAGTAACACAGAAATTTTCAGATGAAATACTACACATAAATAAAATCATTTATTCTCCCTGTTTACCAGTAATACAATTTTATGCACAGATATCAGTTGTAAGTCCTTAACAGATGYAATTTAATAGAAAAGAATAGCAGATCTGAAAGCTTGTAAAAGTTAGTGGTTGGYATGACATCCTTCCCCAAATACAGACAAAAAAGGGGAAAATGAGTTAAGGAAAACATAGAAATGGGCAAGGAAGAAACAAAAGAAAAAATAAATTTCCTCGACAGTCCAGCGAGCAGAAAAGAATAATAGATAAATAGAATAGAACCTGAACATAGATTACCTTTTTCTTCTTCATCATTAACTTTGCTGCAGCCTGCAGAAAGAGAAGTCTTAGATCCATTTAATTGACTCAAGCATCAAGTTTAGATATGCTAGAGCTTTTACTAGCTAACCTGTGTACACAGGAATACACCAGTGAGATTTAGATCAATAACCTCCTGCCATTGAGCAATCTTCATTCTCATCAATAAGCCATCACGAGTAATACCTGAAACCACAAGATTTCTGTAAATAGTCTAAAAACATGTTTTCTCTTAGTACACATATTACTTTCATGGTATTTCATGAAGTGGTTCAAGACTAAACCTGCATTGTTAATTAAAACATCCACAGTTCCCCATGCATCAACTGCCTGCATAAGTGACAATGAATTACAATTAGCACAGCCATTTTTAAGCTAAAGAATCATCAGAATTTACAAAAAGATGTTGGAATTACTGTTTTAATCATTGAATTCACATCTGCTTCTTTTGACACATCTCCACCAAAAGTCAGAGCCTGACCACCACATGCCTCAATCTGCAAGAAATGGTATAATAGATGACCACCAATACTTTCTAATAAGACAGTACCTTTAACATCCACCGATAAGAGCAACTGACTTCAATCACATAATGACTATAAAGGTTGCA